>PVJH01015280.1:0-54240 GCA_004026705.1 Nesogale talazaci
TGCCTGAACTCTGTTGCAGTTTGTTGCCTGGGGTTTGTAGTTTGTCGCCTTTGTAACTGTAAACAGCCCTGGCCTCTGAAGCCAGACTTGCAGCTGTGCTGCCATTCACTTGTTAATTTTGAAGATCACGATATGCTAATTGCCTAAGCTTGCTTGCCCTATAAAACTGGCTTACTTCTCACAAATCAAAAAAAAAAAACAACCCACCCCATCCCAGAAAAGATGTAACTACTGACACAACGTATGTATGTATGTATGTAGGTATACATTATGATGAGTGCTGTATGAGTCCCCAATAAAATGAATTAAAAAAAAAAAGGCTGCCCAGTCCTGCCCCATCTTCATGATTATTTGAGTACATTTTGGAAATATTATGTAGTGCCTTCTAACCTGGGAGTTCATATTATAGCACTCTATCAGACAATAATCTATTTGTATGCATTAATTTTACTTGGCTGCTTTGTGAAAGTAGCTCATGAGGCATTTCTTCCTAGTATATCTTAGACTAGAAGCTGCACTGAAACCTCTTCTCAATCACTGAATTTATTGGTACTTGAAATACCTGGGAAATAGCTTCCAGCATCATCATTGTGTTAATTCTAATCCATAGTCCCACTTTGTAAAACAGAACAAAACAACACTATGTCCAATGCCATCCTCATAATTGTTTTATAGCTAAGATTATTATTATAGTCATTGTGTCAATCCAACTTGTCTAAGTGTTCTCTTTTTCACTGCTCCTCTACTTGATCTCCAAGCATGATCTCTTTCTCCAAGACCTAGTCTATCCTGATTACATGTGCAAAGCATGAAAAATGAAGTCTTGCCATTCTTGCCTCTAAGGAGCATTTTGGCTTCACTTCTTCCAAGACACATTTGTTTGTTCTTTTGAAAGTTAATGATACCTTTAACATTCTCAAACAGGACTATGACTTAAATCCATCAATTTTTCTTTGGTCTTCCTTTCTCAAATTCCAACTTTCACATACATGCATATGAGACGATTAAAAATATCAAAGTGTGGCTCAGGCACACTTGAGTACTCAAAGTGATGCCATTGTTTTTCAACTCTTTAAAGAGCAGATTTACCCAATGAGATTGACTGTGGATCCAAGGAAGACAAAATAGTTGACAACTTCAACCTTTTCTCTATTTATCATGATGCTACCTATCCATCCAATTGTAGGGTTTTTGGTGTTCTGTACATGGAGTTATGAATAATCCTTGAGACTGTAATCCTGGCTTTTTATCAGAAAGTGCTTCAAATCTTCCAGCATCATAAGCAATATACAAGCTGATCCAGTGCAACAAGCTGACAGATTGGTAGTGACAATGGAACAAAAAGAAAGGAATCATTGTATCACTGTTTCACACCACAAGTAGATGCATTTAATATCATTATGCTACATAGAACTATCCAGACAAAAATATTATATTCTGTGTAATGTTTTATATAAAATTCTGGAAAGATAAATTATAGTTTAATGACAGAAAACAGATTGGTGGGTGCAGGGGAGAGGATGTATGAAATACAAAGCTGAAAAGAATCTTTAGAAGTGTTTGTATAATAGTTTTACAGGTGCAGAATCTACCAAACTCATGAAATTTTGCATGCAGTTTGTTCAACATAATATATCAATAAAGTTGATTTTACCCTCCTATCAAAGGATAGAAGCAACCCTGTTAGCAGACAGAGAGTGGTGTAAAGACTACTATTGAAGACATAGTCAGGTCACAATGTCATATTTTATTATTTGGTCTCCAGTTTGTCCCATTCTAAAGCTGTTTTAGTTCAAAAACAGTGAAGGTTTCAGCCCCTGGTGAGTCCCCTCTGACCATGGACCAGATATGTGAATGACCTTGCCAACATACAGAATGCACTAAAAAATGAAGTGTTATAGATGTAGCTAAGATTTAGAATCCTATCATTTGTTTTCCCATATGATCCAATTAAATTTATCCTAGTAGTTAATATTTTCTGATTTCTTTTTGATTGAGGCTTTTATTTATTATAGTTTTTATTTTTGTTAGTTTTGCTTGTTTTCTTATGTTTCTCTCTATATAAAATCTAGAATAGGTAAATCTATAGAATCATTAACAAGATTAATGGTTCCTTGTGAGTCTGACCAGGAATACTGAGAGAAACTGCGGAACAGTTGAGTATGAGAATAAAGAAAATATTCTAAAAGTGATTGTGGTAATAATTGTTCAACTCTTCTAGACGTGATTGAACTACTGAATTGCATATTATGTGAATTATATGCCAATATAGCTGTTTCCAGGCTTGAAAGCTAGATGAGACCAACCTACTCCTTGTTAGCTGTCACTGAGTTGAAACCAAATCATGGTGATCTTAATGACAGTGAACACAAGGAATCAAGAAATGAATGTATCTATATCAGATTTCTGTCGTCAAGCATGCTCCTTCTCCATCAAGCATGACATCATGCACAGATTCCTTCCTTAACTCGTCACTTTCCTATCATTGTCAGCCCAGTGAAATTAAAGAAATGCTCCTTTTACCTAAGATTCATATTCAAGAGTACTCTAAGCAGTTTTCAAGTGGATTTCAACTCAGGATGGGCCCATCTGCGCTAGACTAGAACTGTGTGTGCAATGTATTCACAGCTACATTTTTCCTCTGGGTAAATTTAAACCTATCACCTTATACTGTTTGTCCTACCCAGGGACAAGTAACTAGTCTAGTTCTGCCTAAATGAAAAATATTATTTTTGCTCTAATGGGACAAGGAAACTAGATTGCTAGAAATGGAACACAGAATGAAAATAACAAGAAGGTTTGGCATGTTCTGGAAAATGTAACTAATGTTACTGGATAATTTGTGTGCTAGTCCAAGTAGACTAGAGGAACAAATTTCATAGACACACATGAATATAAGGAAAAGGTTTATATACAAGAGGAACAGGACATTGAAAAAACATCCCAGCCCAGTCCAGTTCAAAGTCATAAGTCCGATATTAACCCATATGCTTGAAATCAGTCTATAAAGTCTCCTTCCGACGCACTAAGTCACAGGTCAGTGGATGCAAAGTCCCGACGCTGGCAGGAGTCTCCACATGGCTCCTTGCTTCCAGGGCACAGGGTCTGTGACAGTCATGTGCTTATGTTAATTTTATGATTGAAATGTAGGGATGGAGTCTAGCCTGGTAATCTGGACATAGTCATTGAGTAGCCAATGAAGCCTCTATGTGGGCATGGCTTTCTCCTGAGACTTCTGGGAAATCTCGTGATATTTCCCTCATGAAGATGAGAAGCTATCTTCCCCAGTTGTTGGGAGTTAGTCTCAGAGATGACTAATCACAGGCAACACAGAATGGCAGTGTCTGGGAGGCTGGAGTAGCCAGTGGAGAGATCACACGGCTTTGCCCTGATGGAGCCAGACCTCTGAGACTGGGGCAGCCACATGGAGGTCTCTGCCATGGATGAGTTGCTTCTGCCACCACTGGATACTGTTGATGGACCCTGAGCCCTGGAAGCAAGGAGCCATGGGGAGACCCCTGTTGGTGATGGGACTCTGTAGCCACTGACCTGTGACTTTGTGAGTCAGAGGGAGACTTTATGGACTGATTTCCGACATATGGGTTAATATCGGACTTGTGACTTTGAGCTGTACTGGGCTGGGATGTTTTCTCAATGTCCTGTTCCTCTTGAATATGAACCCATTCCTTATATCCATATGCGTATCTATTGAATTTGTTCCTCTAGTCTACCCGGACTGACACAGGGTCCATCAATAGCATCCCATGGTGGCAGAAGTAACTCATTGCTGAGAGAGGGCACCATGTGACTGCCCCAGCTTCAGAGGTCTGGCTTAGTCAGGGCAAAGCTGTGCGGTCTCTCCTCTGGCTCTTCCAGCTCCTCAGTGCTGCCATCTTGTCTTGTCCGTGATTCACCATCTCTGAGACTAACTCCCAACAACTGGGGAGATAGCTTCTCATCTCCAGGAGGGAAATATCGCGAGATTTCCCAGACATATCAAGAGAAAGCCATGTCCATACAAAGGCCTCATTGGCTACTCAATAGCTATCTCCAGATTAACAGGCTAGACTCCATCCCTACATCTCAATCATGAAATTTACATAAACTCATGACTGCCACAATTTGTGTAGAAATTGTTTTTCTTTAAAGACCCCTTGTGTAAAGTTTCACCAAGGGCACAATAAAATATTATCTATAAAAAAGGGGAGTACATTTTTATGAAGTGCTTTTATACAATTAACCTTATTTGACCACCACTATAATTGCACAACATGGCAGAGAATATTGTGATCTGAATTTGTGAATGAAAAAGATGTGAATGCTAGCATGTGTAGTAACTCTCAGGTCTTTAGGAGGTAATTGTAAACAATGATGACTTCTAAACTTTTTCTGTCATTTTGGCCTTTTGTTGTTTTTGTCAACATTATATTAAGCAGAACCTTGCTGTTCTGATGAAAGTGCAGAGAGGTCTGTGTGTGGACTGAGGGCCAAAGGGATGGCTGCAGTTTTCAAGGTCTCTGGCACAATCAGAACTCTCAAGATCCTGGAACAGACATGTACTCGACATATAAAACCTTGGCTTCTGTCCCATGTTAGCCAAATAAAAAACACAGGAAGTTCATTATTACCGGTGAAGTGAGTTTATTTTCAGAAAAAGTCCCATAGGGTTTTTCAATGATTATGTCATTTACTAACTGCTTGATGTTAACCATAAATTGTACTTTATTTGTGTGATATTTGTATATTATACTTTTCTGTAGATTTACTTTTTAGCATAATGTAAAAGTAACCACATTTCTGACATTTTGGATATATTCAAGGATTCTGGAAAGGAAGAGAATAGCATAGTAATTTTCCATGAAACTCTTTACCTGGGAGAAATCATAGAAGTTGAACGAACAAAGTAATAATGCCCACAAAAGGGAAACCAATAGACAGAAACCTGAGGTTTATCAGAGTCCCCCTTTTCCTTTATCTAATCAATCTCTGTAATAGATTTGCCCAATCAATTCTCAGTTATATAGGTCAAATTTTCTATATTTCCATACTCACCATCTTAATCAGAACAACCAACCTCCACCTTCTCTATGTGAGCAAAATTCCAGTTTTAGTCTCTGTCCCAGTTACTCCCCACACTGATGATAGTGCTAGCATTCCAAAAATTCAATGAATTTCTGCTATTTTTTTTGCATAAAAGAATTTCCAAAAATGTTTATACTCATTATGATATTAAGGTTAAATCATATCTATATGTGATTTGCATATCTATATAAACCTATCTCTCTATCTATATTTGCATTCTACTCTGATGATTCCAGAGTACACTGCCCATATGGTTTTCTTGACTGTAGTCTATACTAAAGCAGATTGCCAGTCTTTTTTCTACCTGATTCAGCAATCTTTACATTGGTGAACTCAAGATTCACTACCATTGAATGTATTCCAAATCATAAGGACCTTACAGGAAAATGATCCCTTTGTGTTTCTAAGACTGCAAACATTTATATGTGCAGAAAATCTGACCTGTGTTTCACGGTGAACCGCCCGACTCAAAATTCACTACACCTTCACAGTTCTATTCATGAATGTCCCTCAGGGACAGTATGTTCACAGCATCTTTAAAATGGTGATTTTATCTATCTCTGAGAAACACTTTATACCACATTCAACTTTAATGATATTCTTCAGATAAATGAGACTTTTCCATGTCCCCAAATATGGGACTGAGTTTTGAAACGTATTACCTGTTCTCCCAGAATATTCTTCCTTCCTCCTCTTCATTTGACTAATATTTTCAAGCTTCCTCTTGTCTCCCATTTCTTTTACAGGCCTTCCTTCAGATTCTACAGCTCAACCCTTAGTGTTGGATGTGCTCATCCTGGTGGCACAATGGCTATGCATTGAAATACTAACTGCAAGGACATCAGTTTGAAAACACCACTGCATGGACGAAAGATGAAGACTTTCTAGAGCCTTAAAGTGTTACAGTCTCAGAAACCCATGGAGTAGCCCTACTCTGTCCTATAAGTTGCAATCATCAAACCCATGACTCTGAATTTGAGAGTTTTATTTGCAAATTAGTTCCCTTAGAATTTTAAACTCCTATATGTTTGGATTTTCCATCTTTTTCTCTCATGTTTAGTGTCCATAGACTAAGCACACAAAAAGTATCTCCTGATTGAATAAATTATATTACCAAATGTCCAGAGCATGTGGCATCAGATAAAGATGACGTATTTGCTACAGATAGAGCATATTTCTTTCTTTCAAAATAAAAGCAACAGATAGTGAATATGGGCTTTTGACTCAATATCTCTTCTGGCTGAATATCACATGGGATGGGTGAATCTAGCTCCAAGTGAAACATTTCCGTCTCTGTAAGTAATAAATGCAGAAATTCCCAAACAGATGCCTTTTCTGGGCAAGGGGGCTTATCTATCAATTCAAATCCTTAAAATACTTCTGCAATTAAGTTGAATATTTGTTGTAGGGAGAAGGAGCCATGTAATAAGGTCAAGGACTCAAGGTTAGAAAGGAAAAGTACTGAAAAGTGTGCAGCAGGGGAAGATAATTGGTCCCAACATGCATATATTACTTTCAGATGAAAGGCTCTAAGCATTTGTTAAATTATAAACATTGGGGTGAAGGGAAAAGCGCTGTGTCAAATCCAAATAAGAAAAGATTTTATTTGTACTACAAATTAGAATTAGGTATTTCTGGAGGTCAGCGTTTTCTTTCTTCCTTTTTATTTTTAGAGTCAGGGGAAGCTCTTCTGGCATTGGCTCCATCTGAGTCAAAGATGGAACAGATTTGGTAACCATGCGGAAGCCTTTCCCTTGCACTTGTCCCACAGCAATTACATTGGAAGGGGTCCTAGACTTATGGGGTGTGGAATATGGGATAAATTTGGAGAAAGACCACAACGTGTAAACAAAACCTGCCAGGTCTCCATAATGCCTAACCACAAGGCTTCACATTTTGGCAGCATAGTCAAATATGCCTTATTCTTAGAAAAAAATAGTCTCAGTAGGGAGAATTATGAATCCCAGTTAAAGCAAGTAAGTACCAATAATTTAAGTTAGAGTAATGTTTAAATATAACCAGTGGCAGAGGAAGGATCACCCTGTAGCTCCTCCAGTTCCTGTGGGTGTCTCCTCAGCAGGAAATGGTAGGAGAGGGGAAAGAGAGAAGAGAGGGATCCCAGAATCCTCATGAGAAGATCATGGCTACGTAGAGGAATCAGATTGTGAACTTATTGACAGTCTCGACACCACCACTTCATTCTTATTTAGAAAGTTGAAATGAAATTGTGTAACTACCACAAGCCCCAGAGGGTTTTCCATGCGCCTGAATCAACTCAATGGAAACTAGTTTTGATTTTTCCTATGTACTAGAATCTGGGATCAGATTATTCTAGAAATTCACATTCTGAGGAAATAATACAGAAATGCAGAAATTATCAGACAGTACCTAAGAATACTAGGTTAACAAAATTCTAAACCCAGGGTCCAAATAAATATATAGATGGCAAGATTCTAAACTAGACAGGAAACTTGGCATGATCTAGCTCAACGTTTAGCACCCAACCTTATTGGTTTCCTGTCAATTTTCATTTGCCAATATTTCAGGAGTCTCATCTATCTACCTTCTACCTCTACCTTCTAATGCTTCTTTTGAATAAAGTTAGTGTCTAATGCTTGCCAATAATAAGAGTAACTCATAGAAGACCAGATATTAAATAATCAGGACTATCCAAACTCACTGCCACTTAGTAGATTCTGACTCCAAGAAACCCTATAGCAAAAAACAAAACTTAGAAAAGGTTTGATGAAGTCAGCCCTGAACTTCATATAGTCCCAATGTCCAAATTTCTGTTGATGTCTCTCTTCTTCATTCATCTTATAAGGATCCAATAAATATCCTCATCAATTCTTCCTTGTTCTAACATTCCAAGCTAAGGTGATAACTTTGAAATATAATGCGATTATCTCAAGCTTTTATCTTCAGTGTGCATTATGCCTAATAATAAACTTAATGAAAAATTCATGTTCCTTCCAAAATCAAAAATCACACCCACTATTCCAGAGTTGATTCTAAACCATAGCAACCTGATATGAAGACAAAGAGCCTCATCTTTCTCCCCTGGAAACGCTGGTGGGTCTGAACCACTGCCCTCATCATTAACAGCCCAATGGGAGAAAGATGTGATAATCAGCTCTAGTAAAGACTCACAGACTTGGCAATCATAAAGCATATTTCTACTCTGTACTATAAAGTTGTTGAGACTTAGAATCAATATGGAACATTAATTCTTGTTTTTTTTTAACATAATACTAATTGCTTCCTTGGTCTCAATCCTAGTTCTACCATTGGAAATTTTGCCTTCTAGAAATATTGCATTGTTTTTAATTCTTCAACTATACCAGGTGGTTGCATAACTCTGTGACCAAAACTGTCTTTTTCCATGTTTTCTCTTTCTTTTATCCTAATTCTCCTTTAAAGGATGAGCTCAATGTCACATGTCCTTCAGACAGTTTTTTCTGGAATTATTTACTGGATAGGGAGCCCCTATAATGACTTATGTATGTCTCAAGCATAGTCTTAATACAATACAGTGTTTTATGTCTTGGTTTCACCCATAAAATTACAAATTTCTAAAAGAAGTTCTGTGTTTTATTTATTTTGTTATTTCCAGCATTTAGCAGAGTAACAGCCAAGAATTAGTCTATTAAAATAATATATTGAATTAAATTATGCACACAATGGTCTTATTAGCATCAACTAATAAAGTAGACTCTCCAACTTCACTGAGTGCCTTGACTTATATAATATGAAAATTTTAAGTTTCTCCATTTTAAGTTTCTGCCTTACTTTATGATGAAATTAATAATCCACAGGATCTTCCTGGAAAAGTAAAAGTACAGAGGTTATGGGAGAAAATAGGAATACAATAAAAGAAATTTGTGGGAGTAATATTGCTGCAAAAAAGATGAGTCACAGATGGGAGATACTTGCAAAATGAAGAAGTTAAGAGTGGGAAAGGAAGTGGTTTAATTATGGTGCATGATTTAACCACAGATGAGACCACTGAATCTAACTACAGTGTTCTTCATTTCTATTTAAAGTATATGAATATGAATTTCTAAACTACTCTATTCTAGTGACATCTATCTCTGACTTGGGTAATTCCTCTCACAAGTCTCATGCTCTGTGAAAGACAAAAATGAGATTCCTGGCAAATCTTGGCACAGGTGACCCTGTCTTCATTCCCTGGGTTGTCTAGGAAGTGAGTAAAGCAACAGACCTGGCAGTTCTCAGAGGAGCATGTCCTCAGAAATATTGGCTTCTCCTCTCTCTGCGTAAACACTAATATTAACCCTCCAGCTCGAACTGAGGAAGAATTAAGGTCAAAGCTGAAAATAGAGTGTTTTGGTGCCAGATGATCCCTGCTCCTGCATAACTTTAATTATCTCATTTCCCAGTCATGCACACTTAGTGCATTTCTTAACTTCTCTAAGTTTAATTTCCTCATCTCTTAATGGGGAATTAAAAGGCCTTAATTCTCAGGGGCTTGGGTGACAAATAAATGCCAATGTATTTGTAATGTTCTTAACATTATGCCAGGAACATTATGAGTGTATTTTATAAGCCCTATAGTGTCGTTAATTCTTCTCAGCTAAAAGGAATCCTCTTTTGGACCATTGTTACCCTTAGGTCATATATCAAGAGACCTAGCCTTCTGTGCATCACCTGGGTATCTTTCAGAGAACCAAATGTGCAGCAAGCTCATTAACAGCCCTGGTCTTCTCCCTGAAAGCCCATCTCCCATGCCCATAGCCTTAGTGGCCCTTTGAAGCACTACAGCAATCCTGATCCCACCCCAGAAGATCCTTCTCTAAGGTTGTGTTTGCTTTGCCAACTTTTGGGTGGCACAAAATGAGTACCATAGGCTCATGTATGGAAGCAAGTATTTAGTAAGTGACTGGATCTGGCTGATTACTCGGTCTCCACATCTCAATTAGTATTTGTGAACTTAGGAATTCCAGAAATTCTCAAGATTCTTCCTTTGCACATGTCTACATGTATGTACAGTTCAGGCTTCTTGGGAAAATTTCATTGGTCATCAAGGAAGAGCTGCATCTTAACAGTAAATAGGTTGGAATGGAGGTCTGTGTGACATTTTCCCAAATAAGTTGTAGAGCCAACACTTAGACGTATACCCTAAAGGTCAATTCCATTGTAAGCTCCCTCTCACCTTCTCAATTCAAGTTTGCTAATTTTCCCCGAAAGCAACCCATTATTAAATTTATTACTTTAGCTATTGGTGTCTATAATTCCTTGAGAAGAGAAACTTTATTTTTGTATGCTTTGTACTTACTGAGGGACCACTTGTGGCATAATATTTAATGTTCTTGGCTTCAAACCATAGTTTAATGGGAGAAGTATGACCCTGTGAGCTTCTTTAAAAATACAGAGTCTTAGGGACCCTGTGGAGCAGTGGTACTCGGTCCTTTGGGGTCACAATAAGCTGTTTGTAAGCAAAGTCAACTGGATGACAGGGACTTGAGCTTCTTACCACTTGCACTTTCTGGCAGGTAACTAGATTTTAATATTTTTCTCTCCTTGGAATTAGTCAGGAAAGGGAATACTTGTGCTATGCTGGCAGTTTTCCATATTATGCTCCTATGGAATCTGATAAAATCTGGTGATTTTAAAAAAGTGAAAAATGACAGATTGTTCTGTCCTATCTTAGCTCTGGGATATTCTTTCAGACTCCTCTACTATCATATAAGGAGATGTCAATAAAGTGCCTAATGTTTGTCACGTTTAAAATTTTTGACTCCTCTGGCAAAGTCTGCCCAAGAACAATATCCACTCCGTGTCTCGTGTTGTTTATAGAAGATGCAGAAACTTCCAGAATTGTCAAGTTGTACACTATCATGCCTAACAAAACAGAGGTTATGGCATGCTCAAAGAGTGGGAGTGGAGCAATAGAAAGTGAATTTCTTTTCCTGCATATCACATACTGGAGCAATGAGTCCAGAGGTGTGAGTCTCAGTTCCCAAAATGAAATTTTCTCTTTTTACCAAGTGACTGAAAAATATAAACCCCTGCCCTGACGCTAATCAGGACCTAAGAACCAATAGACATATGATAAATGGAGGCTGGGCCTTTTCCATTAGCTAAGCATTCATAGTTTGAAAGCAAGCATTTTGGGGTCCCAAACTGTATGACTGGAACCATATGATCTGCTGGTAACTGGGATAGTTTTTTCTTAAACATTTGTGGTTGGAGAATAACAAGTTGGCTCCAGGGCTTGAGCTTGTGCTTTATCCGTCTACTAGAATATGTTGTCTGAATCACTTCTGTGTGTCCTATAGGTTTAGGAGGCCAGTCTGCTGGGAATTAGAAGTTAATACAATTAACACTTACTTTTGAATAGACAGTCAATTCTTTAATGATCTTAATTCATCAGCATCTATTGGAAATAAATGAAATTAGTGAATCAAACACAACCAGATCGAATTATCTCCTATAGGAAAAGTGATTAACATTGCCCTCTCTAACATTATGACATAGTTAAGCAATGAATAAATTAAATTTTGATTTTTCAATTATGGGAGTTTTCTCAGTTCAGCTGTGGCCACAAAATATATCTTTGGTAGTTACATTTTATGTCCTCTTGATGGTATCTGTGTGAAGGTGGGGGTGGGGGTGGGGTCCAACCTGTATAGTCTTTGCATGAGTCAGAAGCTGAGAATGTATCCCCCTCTCTGTCTCTGCCCCATTGCCTTCCTGCCTTCTGGGATTGTATGTCTACTCCCAAGGGTAGCTCAGGAGTCTGGAGTAGCAGCCCTCACAAACTAAGAGCTCCAAGGGGGTAGTGGAGTAATGGAGGAGTACACTTAAAGATACATCCAACAAGCTAATGGCATTGCTTACCTCCTAGGCAGCCATGACTTCAGAAGCCAGGTGCAAACACACACACACACACAGAGACTATATTTCTAACCAAGGCTTATATACACTTTAGGGGCATGAAAGCTCCTTTAATTAGAGGTAACCACATGCATAACAGGAAAGGGTTGTCCAACAGGCATGCATACAAATTACAGGAGGGAGCCAAGCTAGGGGTATGCACGCAATAGGAAGGGGAAGACTAGAGGCATACAAGTGACAGGAAGGCACAAATGTAACAAGGTGGGCACACTCTATAGTGAATTGGCTTAACCTTAGGTGTCTTTGGGCTTTTCTACAGGAGAACAATCCACTATCCTTATCAGAAGGGAATGGGACTTCCTTAGAATAGGACAGACTATAGGGTTTGATTGCTCTAAATAGCTGAAAACCCTTTAGAATATAACTGTGTTAGTCCAGGCAAATTAGAGGAACAAATTTATAGACATGCATATGGATATAAGGAAAGGGTTCATATACAAAAGAAATGGAACACCAAGAAAGCATCCCAACCCAGTCCAGTTCAAAGTCATAAGTTTGATATTAGCCCAGACGTCCGATACCAGTCTATAATGTCTCCTTCCGACTCACAAAGTCACAGACCAGTGAGTGCAGAGTCCCAGCGCTGTCAGGGGTCCCCTCATGGCTTTTCCAGCTTCAAGGTCTGGTTTCTTCAGGGCAAGGCTGTGTGGCTTCTCCTCCAGCAGCTCGGACTCTGCCATATTGTCTTGTTCGTGATTCATCATCTCTGAGACTAACTCCCAACAACTGGGGAGATAGCTTCTCATCTTTGTGAAGGAAATATCCTGAGATTTCCCAGAAGTCCCAGGAGAAAGCCAAGCCCACACAGAGGCCTCATTGTTTACTCAAGGGCTATCTCCAGATTAACAGGATAGACTCCACCCCTACATCTCAATCATAAAACTAACATAGGCATATGACTGCCACAATAACGTCTAAGCAGTTGACTTCCAAGGATATAGTAAGCACCTAGGTCTGACATATATTATGGGGGGACAAGCTGAGGAATGACTTTTCTGTTTCCTACTCATGTGGACCACCCACCTGTTGTTATCCACATTATTCTGCACCTACCTGACTAAGATATTCTGCATCCTGTTTCATTTTTCTGCAACCTCTATCCAGAAGCAATATGAATCTGAAGAGTGCCCCCCCACCTCTCCACCATCTCAACCCTAGGCTACCATCAGATTTATGGACATAAGTTGGATTGGATTGGGATGCCTTCTTAATATAAAATCCTTTCTTTTACATACATCAGTGTCACCAGTTTTGTTTCTCTAGACAACTGAGCCTAACACAGTCTCCAAATATTTCCTGAAAGTGCCTATAGTTACCACCAGGGCCATTGTTTTTATATCCTACTTTATTTATACCCTACCTGCCACAAAATACTTGAATATATACTTTCTGTCATAGTACAAGTGCCTTTCAAATAAACGACTATCAATTGAATGACTGTTTACTAAAAGTCAGAGAGAAGACCTTTTTTCTCTCCAAATGATTAGTCTACCCATACAAATGAAACACTTTTAGGGTTGGAGCCTGCAAAAGGAGGTTCTCAGACAACATACTGTAAATACAGCATATGGTTAGAATCTAATGTTAGATTTATCTGAAGAACTTGTAAAAGGGGGAAAGAAAAGAAGAGAAATATAGACTCCATTCCTGATTCATGTTGGATGGTGGGTGTGCTTTTAATTTGAAAGCAGCTTGAGACTAGCTGCCAACAGAAAGGTAACCCAGAAAACCATTTACATATTGGTGACAGTTTGTGATGTAATTTTTTTGTTTGTTTGTTTGTTTTGGGGGGGAGCATCACTGCCTCTGGTGTTCATGGGTGCTACCCAGCGCTGCTCCTGATAGCCACCACTGGATTTGAACACCAAGTCCGCGAGTTGCAGTCCCACACTCAACCACTTATGCTACCGGGGCTCAGCCCTGTGATGTAATTTTATTGACTTTTTTGTACAATAAGGTAGCTACAGAAATGAAAATTGTTATTAGAAAGTTTTATAGCAAATTCACCAATTCCCACAATATTTGATGTTGATTGACACTCATAATTAAAAAGAACAATGATGTTTGTATTTTGTCTAATATTTTTATATTATTTCATTTTTCTAGTAATTCAGTAAAGTTTAATGTATTATATAGTAATCTAGGCTATGGTGCATATTCCACTCATGTCAGTTTACTGTACTTTTCCTTGTGTATTGCTGTGATATTAAAAGCTAAGTCACAGGTATTTCAAATGTCAACAGGGTCACCCAAAGTGAACAGGTTTCAACACAGCTTTGAGACTAAGAACAGACAACAAAGGAAGCATAGGCAATTTACTTTGGAGGAATTAGCCACTGGAAAACTTATGAGTAGCATAAAAACATAATAATCCTTACAACGACTATAAAGAACAGTAACAAATCTAGCCATTTAGTTCTCATGCCTTTTAAATTAATGTTAATTAATTTAAACATTAATTTAATGTTAAAAAACAACAACAGCAACAAAACAAACATGATTCTGGAGCCAATGCAGTGAATCCTGTTTCTCACATATTATTATATTGCTTTAGTTAGTGTTTTTTTATTTTCCCTAATTTCCAATATCTATTGCAATGGTTTCACCAAAACTCACGCTCAAAATTCATGATTTAACTTGGGCAAGAGGAAAGTAAAAGGAAATAGAAGAACGAGCTAGAAAGCGAAGGGCATTTATAGAGGTCTAAATACAGATATGTACATATGCAAATATATTTATATATGATAATGGGGAAATAGATATATATTTAAAATATACTACAAAAAATGTAGTATTAAGGTAGGAGATGGACATTTAACCTTCACTCAAATACTCCCTCAATGCAAGAGCACTTTTTTCTATTAAACCGGTATTTCATGATACCTTCCAGACACGATTGCTGAAGACAAATGGGTGCATTAGCAAACAAGGTGAAGAAAGCTGATGGTGTCCGGATATCAAAAGATACCGCATCTGGGGTCTTAAAGCCTTGAAGGTAAACAAGTGGCCATCTAGCTGAAGAAACAACAAAACCCACATGGAAGAAGGGATCTAGTATCAGGCATCAAGGAAAAAAAATCACATCATTGTGATTGGGGATTAGTGCTTATTGTGGATCCAAAGCCCATCTGAGACAACTGGACATGCTTTTTTTTTTTTTTTAAGGCATCACTGCTTTCTGGTGGGAATGGGAGATCCAGCTTTTCTCCTGGAGAGCTGCTGCTGGATTTGAACCGCCAAGCCAGTGGGCCACAGTCCCACACTCAAGCACTACGCCAGGGCTGAGCCCTGGACATACTCTTATAGAAGGATCACAGGGAGGAGATGAGCCAGTCAATGTGCAGTATAGCAATGATAATACATACAACTTTCCTCTGGTTCTTAAATGCTTCCTCTCCTCCTGCCCCCACCTTCCCCACAGTATCATGATCCCAGTTTTACCATAGAAATCCAGGTAGGAGATGTACACTGATGCAGATAGGAGCTAGAAATGCAGGGAATCCAGGACATGATCCCTTCAGGACCAGTGGTGAGAGTGGAGATACTGGGAAGATAAAGGGATGATGAGGCAGAAAGGGGCAACCAATTACAAAGATTTAATATAGCCTCTTCCTTGGGGGATGGAAAACAGAAAAGTGGGTAAAGAGAGATGTCAGACAGTATAAGATATGACAAAATAATAATAATTTATAAATTATCAAGGGTTCATGAGGGAGGGGGCAATGGGGAGGGAGGAAGAAAATGAGGAGCTGACACCAAGTGTTTTGAGAATGATGAGGGCAAAAAATGTACAAATGTGCTTGACACAATGGTTGTATGATAATAGTTGTAAAAACTCCTAATAAAGTGATTTTTTTTTAAGTTAGCAAATTAAACTTGTAGTGAAAGAAGCTCAGGGATGTTGTTTACCAGGACATATTTCAAGGATTCAGTTCTGCTAGTAAATGTCATAAAGGACATACTACTCCACTGTAAGCTTCAGCTTCAATACAGGGTGACCTGGAGGAATGATCTCAAGAACATTTTCCAATAAAATAATTTATTAAAACAAAGAGAGAACATTATCCATAAAAAAGCAAAAGAACCTTAAAAAGACACGGAAGGAAGATTAAACTGGATTGCAAAAGAGACTCTGAATCTTGCTTTGCATCGTAAAGCAGCTAAGGCAACAAGTAGAAATAATTAAGTCAAAGAGCGGAACGAAACAATTTCAAGGGGTGACTTGAAAAGACAGAATACAGTATTATAATTAAATGTGCAAAGACCTAAAGTTAAGAAACCAAAAGGAAAGTACACACTCAGATTATCTCAAACTGAAATAACAAAAGGAAAAATTCAAGCCTTAAGTTGCCATATTAAAAGTTTCTATGGGAAAAACACTGGATTATACAGGAAGCATCAAGAGAATATTTAAAGAATACAAAGTCATCATACAAACAATAAAAGAAATGGCAGCCAACCATTTCAAGAGGCAGCATATTAGCAAGAACCGATGGTACTGAGACACAGAAACTCTAGGTAAAATGAAGACTCCAGGAACTGATGAGTTCAATTGAAATGTTTCAACAAGCTAATGAAGTATTAGAAGCACTCAATCTTATCCATGCCAGGACATTTGGAAGAGAGCTACTTTGACAAGTGAGGGGAAAAGGTCCCCATTTGTGTCCATTGTCAAAAAAAATGAATGACCCAACATAATGATGTTACATGCAAATAAAATTTGCTTAGGCTCATCCAACATTGGTTACAGTGGCACATTGCCTGCAAGCTGCCAGAAGTTCTGGTCATATGCAGAAGATATAAGAAAAAGAGATATTGTTGAAGTCATTTGAATCTTGACTCAAAACAAAGAATATCAGAAAAATGTTTTCTTATTTTTACTGATTATGCAAAGGCAGTTGACTGTACATAATAAAAAATATAAACATGCTTGAAAAGATTTGGAATTCCAAAAGACGTTCATTGTACTCAGAAGGAATCTGTACTTTGATCAAGTCAAAAGGCAGCTGTGTGAACAAAACAAGCAGATATTCCATAATTTAAAATAAAGACAGGTACATATCAGGATTACTTTCTCTCATTATACTTACCTCAACTGTATGTTGAAAAAACAATGAAAGAATCTGATTGTTAAAAGAAGAATGCAGCAGTAGGATTGTAGAAAAATTTATTAACCACCTGTATTATGCAGAAGGAACCATTTTGCTTACTCAAAGTGAGGATGATTAGAAGTGCTTCTTGTGGAAATCAAGGATTTCAGTCTTCAGTATAGATTACAAATTAATGTATAGAAACAATAATCACAACTGGATCAATAGGTGATATTATGATAAATGGAGAATGGGTTACAGTTGTCAAGGTTTCATCTTTCTTGGGTCCACAATCCTTGCTGACAGAGATCATTGCTCAAGGGATCAAATGATACATTAGGTAAACATGTTCAAAAAGTGTTTAAAGTTTTGGAAAGCAAGGCCATGATAAATTGATCATCTTACATACATGTGAAAGTTGGACATTGAATAAGGAAAACCAAAGAAAAATCTATACATCTGAACTATGCTATTGGTAAAGAATATGTGAAAGTGTCATGGGGTGTCAAATAAAAGTACAGCCAAAATGCTCCTTACAGGCAAGAATGGTCAAATCTCATCTCCTTGATTGCACATATTATCAAGAGTTAAGTTCCTGGAGAAGGACATCATGTTTGGTAAAAGAGAGGGTCAAACAAAAAGAAAAAGGCTCTAGATGAAATATATCGATACAGTGGCTACAACCATGGGATAGCTTGTGAGATAAGAACAATTGTGAGCCTGGTTCAAGGCCAGGTGGTATTCCTTTCTATTGTGCATAGGGCCATTATGAATCGGTACTGATGTACCTAAGAGCAGCATCATCCTAAAATGTAGCTGTGCCTCAAAGTGCCCAGTGGTCACAGAAACAATGGTTAGATTCAATAAAATGGATGCCTGATGGTATGGCTTGGAAGTAGAACTTGAAGCAGGACCTACTTTAGATTGCATATTTACCAAGATGTTAACTTGGGGAGTAAATGTGTTAGTCCGGGTAGACTAGAGTAACAAATTCAAGGACACGCATATCAATATAAAGAAAGGGTTTATATACAAAAGGATGGAACACTGAGAAAGCATTCCAACCCAGTCCGGTTCAAAGTCACAAGTCTGATATTAGCCCATATGCCCAATACCAGTCTATAATGTTTCCTTCCGACTCACGAAGTCACAAGTCAGTGGGTGCAGAATCTCGGCACTGGAAGGGGTCTCACCATGGCTCCTCACTTCCTGGGCTCAGGGTTCATCAACAGTATCCAGTGGTGGCAGAAGCAACACATCACTGGCAGGGGTCTCCACATGGCCTCTCCAGCTTCAGAGGTCTGGCTCCATCAGGGGAAAGCCATGTGGCTTCTGCTCTGGCTCCTTCAGCTTCTCGGATGCTGCCATCTTGTCTTGTTCGTGATTAATCGTCTCTGAGACTAACTCACAACAACTGGGGAAGATAGCTTCTCATCTTCACGAGGGAAATATCGCGAGATTTCCCAGAAGTCTCAGGAAAAAGCCATGCCCACGTAGAGGCCTCATTGGCTACTCAATGGCTATCTCCAGATTACCAGGCTAGACTCCACCCCTACATTTTCATCATAAAATTAACAAAAGCACATGACTGCCACAGTAAGTTTAGTGAAGTTTCCATAAGTGTGGTAGCTACACAATCTGATCTCAATTTAAGGGTTCAGAGAGAAGGCATGAAGTCTAGTTTGTCAATCATATCTTAGCCAATGAAGCCTCTATGCGGGCACGGCCTTCTTCTAAGAATTCTAGGAAATCCTGTTTTTCCTCCTTGGGAAAGGGTCTCTCTCTCTCTCTCTCTCTCTCTCTCTCTCTCTCTCTCTCTCTCTCTCTCTCTCTTTCTCCTCACTCCCTCTGAGACATCCCTGTGGAGAAGGCAATGGAGAGAGGCTGGTGGAGCCAGATCTCTGGAGCCAGAGAGACCCTTGCCAGTGTTGAAATGCTTACAACACTACTGTATTCACAAGACTGCACACTCATAGGCCTGCAATCTTTCTGTAATCTGTACCATTGCATGGGTTTCATGAGTCTGAAGAGGGCTTTATAGATTGGTATCAGACACATGGGTTATTATCAGACTTATGAACTTGATCTGGACTAGGCAGGGATGTTTTCTCAATATTCACTCGCTCTTGTTTATAGAGATCTATCTTATATTCACATGAATGTCTCTGTTAATGTGTTCCTCTAGTCTACCCAGACTAACACAATAAAAATACTAAAAGCAGTTTTATCTGGCTACAAGCATGACAGAAGTGCAACTTCACCTCTTTGAGTCAATTCTTCTGGTAAACCTTTCTGGACTCTTAGCAAAGATGTCTTACTGCTAACCATTTAAAATATGCTTAACAATGATACCAATTAACCAATTGTTCTGATGTAAGGCAAGTATTGTTATCTGTAAAATCAATTCAAATGCCAGAAAATCATCAATAGCTAAGAAATGTAGTGAGATTAAGTACCAAAATACCCAGCACAATATTTGTATTTTTAGGATCAAGCAGAACTAAAAGTAAAATAAGTTAAACTCTGGATACCCTATATCTTATGTAATTTAGTCCTTCAGTCATTTCAAAGTTTGACATATAAGCTCTATTTGCCTGTTTACTTTTTGTTTACATCTCTCACATTCATACCATTAAACATCAGATTTGTGCAAACACTGGTTTTTGCTAAATAGTTACCAGTCCTTACAGTGACCATTTAATTTTATTTTGTGCTTTATGGAAAACCTATGAAGAACTACATATATTTGAAGAACATATACTTAATGTCTCCAGACAAAAAAAGAGTCTCACAATTAATGTTCACACTTTGGGGTACAACCTAAGAGGGAACAGCTAAAAGAAAGAATGGGAGAGGGCTATTCGATATATTTAGTAAAAAGATTTCTTTGTCTTCTGCAGAATATGTTCAATATGCCCTCTAATTTATTATGTTTTAAAGGTAAAAGTTCTATGATACTATAACTAAAGCATTTCTGAAATTCTTGTAATTTTTTTCCCATCCCCTCAAATCTATTTACCAACTTTTTGTTGGGGGAGTGATTTTTTTCCCCTTCTTTTCAACTTAACTTTTGAAAGATGAAGAAGTAGAAGTGGATTCTGCTGATGAATTGAGCAGAAACTTATTTAATATGCCTTTTGAAATGTGTAACATAATAGTTGGGTACTTGATAATTTGTTTTATTATGTAATTGTTCAAATAGTAATGTGTATTAATGTTACGTCAACCATATCATTATATTGTCCTAGAATAGGTGGTTATGTGACAGAAATAATTTTTCGGTGTTCACCAGACTGTAAAAAACAAGTTGTATGATCTTAAACATCTAAATATATGATGCAATGTAAAAATAAACACAAGATAGAAAAAACTACAAAAGCAAGAAAAACAACTACACTAAGCAAAACACACTTTACCTTAAATACACCGGTTAAAAATTAAAAGACCTAAGATACTCCTTTGCACTTAAATGTAAGACAAAGAAGATGAAGCTTATCCCAAGATCATGGACTCTGAAACATTGGACTTCAGTTCTAATCTCTTGCTCTCAAATTTACTCAATAATTGGCCACTTAAGGCCAATATATATTTTTTATTTTAATATTTTCTTTGGTTTTTTGAAACATGTCTTAGTTCTATAGATGTTTTTACTATATATGAGTGTTAATGAATGAGTATTATTGAAATTATTGACTTGTGTTTAGCCAACATTGTTTTCTTAAGTCACGATTAGTTACTTAGGTTTCTAATCTATACAAATGAACATTCCACATATTTTAGTGCAATAAGCTCTCCTACACGTGCATATTAGAATAGAGTGCTCTTACACTGAGGGAGCTGTAAAGTGAAGAACCAATGCCTGTCTGCCACACTTAATGTCTAAATATGTAAGAAGACCTATATCCATGTTAATATATTTACATATGTGCATGCCTATATTTGTACCTCCATAAATGTCTTCTGCCTCCAGGTACTTTCTTTTATTTCTTTTTACTGTCCTCCTGTCCCACTATCTTGCTTGTCCTTCATTCGGTTCTCAGTACTTTATCTAGGTTACATTGCACATGATCAACCCCCACTTGGCATTCTATGGCCTCCTCACCGTGGATTTTAGATTTTTTATTTTCCCCTTGTCCCTGGGTTTGTTGGCACCTCCCACCATTTTTTGCACCTCCTCCACTCTCCCAGGATCCATTAGCCCGGTTATTTTCTCCTTGGAATTGGTTACCCTTGCTATCTTATATAGTAATACATGGGAAAAGAAGAGAAAAAGAAGGGGAAAAAAGAAAACCTATAAATAGTATCAGGTCTGTCTGCTGACTCTTCTGATTATTTTCCAGTCATATCTGGTGAAGTCTCATATCATGCACACAGATTCTGAAATCTATTTTCAGGATTCTTCAGGGGCTTATGACTTTGTATCCCTTGATGCTGCAATGCAATCCCTTCTTCTTTTACTCTGGTGTGGAGAATCTGATCAGGCCCAACACCAGCACTGTGTCTCCAGTGCTATTGCCCTTAGCACTGTGGGTCAGTGAGGGGCTGTCAAAAAGCACCTAATCTTAAGAAGAAAAAATTCACGGGTAAAACTTTAAACCATGTTTTTGAACCCAAATTTTTTCAAGCTTTTTTGGAAAATTCATAATTTTTAATTCCAGTTTTTTGGGACACACACATATGCATAGAGGAGCTGTGAATTATGTGTTTACTTCCAAACACATCAATGTTTTGCAAGAGATAGATGAGATTGCGCCTCTAAAGAGCTACAGACTCAGAAATCCTATATAAGGATGTTATAAGTCAGAAACTATTGTTCGTAGGTGTCATCAAGTCAGTTCTGATCCACAGTGCAACCATACTCTGTCCAGTCCTTTGCCAACCCCAAAATTGTCCCTGTGTCTGAATCCATTGCTTGCCATTGGTAGCCATTATACCAACCAGTCTACTTGAAAGCTTCCCTCACTTTCTCTGCCCCTCTACCAAGCATGAAGTCCTTCTCCAGGCACAGTTCTCTCCTGACCGTGTGTCCAAAGTCAGATGAAGTCTTGCCATCCTTGTATCTAAGGAGCATTTGAGCTATACATCATTAAAGAAACTTGCTTATCCTTTTAGTAGTCTTTATGCATATCTTCTAATCAACTTTATATCAGTTGGTTAAAAAACAATACAAATACCCAGTTGTATATATAAATCCGCTGCCATCAGGTGAATTTCAACTCCTAGAAGCATAGGGCTTTAAATATATAGAAGATAGATGATAGATAAGCAGACAGACAGACATATCCCAGTATATATCCTAGAACATAATCCTCTTTCTCTCACACACATACAAACACAACTTGAAGAAAGAATGTGGGATGCTGGAACATAAGGCTGCATTTTCAAAGGTGTTTTGAACTGCTACGTTCTATCCTATTCCTAATAAGAGAAGAAAGGGTTGATCGTTCTGCCCTCATCAAACAAGTGGATTATTATTCTGCGGTAACTTGTTTCTTAAAGAGAAAGACTACATAATTTAGTAGTACTGCTCACATAAACCTTCTCAATCTACATGCATAATGATTTTTAATATTTGGCTAAATCTAGAAAATCTGTCAACAGTGAACATCTAGGAGATACTACTCCATCAAAGATTATCTCACTGTACAATTACAGAACAGCTAGATGGCAATAAGTTGTATGTTGGGCACTCTCCACAAAATGTCCCTTTATGCTCTAAATCAGCACCTACCTTTTGGAGCTCTTCCTCATGGATCAAGAAGAAAAAGATGAAAACAGGAGTGGAATCATTCACTATTACCCATAGCAATCTACTTTCTGTTTCTATCTTAAGTTTTGTTCTTCTAGAGGACTTATTTTCAAAGGAAGGGATGCTTCCATCAGGAGACACTAAATAAAGTCCATTAAAATAAAAATTAAAATAGACATCTTGTATCATACCTTTATAACAATAGTAAAAAAAAAAGGAGTTAATGTGCCAGTGTGAGGATTTTTCTGCGGCTTCACACTTAATAGAATATGGGAGATATCTTAATGTATATTACCATGCATTATGATTAAAGTCAGTGAAAAACTCCAGCAACTCAATTCAAGTGGAACTGCTAAAGGCCCACATTCTTCAGGAAAGGAGGTTGGGTTTACCTTACCTGACAAAACCAACAACTGCTTCAGGTGTTCACTGAGGGCCATGGACATTTGAAATAACCATGTAATCAAATGCAAAATGAAGAACTGTAATTGTTATGAGCACATTTTTCTATGAATAAGTTGCACACAATTAACATATTAAGCAAATATATTTATGTTCTCCTCCATTACTTAACATTAATATTATATTATTGATAATGGTTAACTGCAAATCACAGTATTTAAGCTACAGGACATCATGGAAAAGCGTGACAGTAACTTAAGGACTCTGTATTTTTGTTGTTGCTGCTGTTGTTTCTGCCATGTGGAAAAATGACACCCTGGATGATCTATCTGCTAGAGGAGAAAACTGATACTAAGTAAAACTAATGAAATTCAGATAAAATGATCAATTTAGGTAATGATAATATGTCAATATTGGTTTCCTAATTGTGACAAATGCTCCATAGTTACAGAAGATGGCAATAATAGAGGAAGGTGGGTGAAGGACATGCAGGAGCCTTGTGTATAACACTTTTACTTTGGGTGTTTCTAAAACTATTCTGATATGAAATGTTTATTCACCTGTTTGTTTTTTAAGTGAATGCTATATAATAGTTTATGAGGGGCACCCCCTTAAAAAATTTCAAGATTTTCTTCAAAGTTATGTATTAAAACTTTGTATTAAACATATGTATTAAAACTTTGTACAAAAAAGGTTGTACAAAACAACCTTATAACCTTCAACGCAGTCTCCATTACACTTAATACATTTGTGAAAGTTGTGATTCTATTCTTGGAAACATTTTTCAAACACATCTGTTTGGATGGCTGACAGCACCTCCCTCTAGATCGTCAAATCACTGTCCTATCACATTCCTCTGTATTCTCAGAAATAAAATGAAGTCGCATCGAGCAAGATCAGATCAGTAAAGTGCTTGAGAAAAAAGAGGCATGCTGGTTTGGACCAAAACTGGTGCACTGAGATGGCTGCATGAGCAGGTATATCATCATGGTGGCAAAACCAGTTCCTATCTACCACAAATCAGATCTTTTTGGTCACACAATCTTTTCAGAACCTCTAACTAGAAAGCTTGATGAACAGTGTGACCTGGTGTAATGAACACAAAATAGATGATCCCCCGACATCAGAAAAGCAAATGGGTATTGATCTCTGATTTCACTTAACAAGTTTTCGGGGGTCAAGGTGGCATCTTGTGGAATTATAATAAAACTCCCAAGTTTTCTCCCCCAAAGATATGCCAAACAGTAGAGGCTGCTTGCCAACATATAGCGGGAGGTCAGATGCTTAGAGATACTCTCCCTGAAAGCTTTCAGCCATCAGTCTTGTCCATTGTAGCTGGTTTCACACCTACTGATAATGGTTTCCATGTGAGCCAGCGAACAGGACAAACTTGTTTGGTGACATCCAAAGTTAGGCTGCCATCCTGAATCTATGATCCCATCTTGTCACATATGTACCCTTAATATATCCCCATAGCTTGGATTCCCCTAGATCGGCCCCCATCTCATTACTGTATTACCTATAGTGCAACCCCTTCCTGTGACTTATGTCTTTACCTGTCATTACGGGGCTTGCATGCTCCTCAAAGTGATATAAGCCTTGGTTAACAAGAAAGAGTGCTCTCTCCCACATGCTCTCCCCTGTTCTCTCTTCTCTGTTCCCATATCTGCTTGATCCTCCCTCTCCTCCTCGCCTGCTCTCAGCCTTTGCACACCCTTGCAGACCTGCCTGACAAGGTCATGGCCATCCTGAAGGTGAGCATACTACAATGAAATGTGTCTGGCTTCTTTATTTGGCTCTCTTTCCCATCTCTCTCATTATCTATGACATATATATGTTATACTGTACAATTGTGCCTATCGGACACATGATTAGTTGATTAGCTGTGAGTACTGGCCTTTCCCTCAAAGCACTTTTGATGGGCTTGACTGATACTTGCTTTGGAGGTCCTGAGAATAGCATCATGTCTCATTGCCTGTAGTGACCTTGGGAAAAAGTCTAGGTTGCTTCTGTGCTATTCTTTCAAAACACAGCTTGTTTCCAGTTGATTCTCTTTTTCCTGGTCAGTTAGAACCTGAGTCACAAATTTTGCAATGACCGTGCACATTCCCAAATCTTTTAAAATTTGCTGACCTGAGTTTCAATATAAGAGTAGTCCATGTAACTTCCCCATCTTTCAATGGTCCATCGTCAGTCTTTGAGCACAAGTGCATGAATTTTGTGAATGTTTTACTCCATTTAGAATGTTGATGGTTGTTCAGAGGGAAGATTGTCATCAATTGACATTTCACCTTTTTGGAAACAACAAAACCACTCAAACACTTTAGTTTTTCCCATAGCACTTCAGTTTATCCTATAGTTTTCCTTGTAAGCTATGTTCAACATTACAACAGTTTCTGTGGCAATTTTTCCAAGCAGGAAACAAAATTTAATAGCTGTGCACTGTTCCCTTAAATCAGCCATCACAGAAAATAAGGTTAGAGCAAAACTGCTTTTATGAATAAAATTTACTGTGACTCGATAGAACTTTACCAGGCAATGTCTCTGGGTGTATTCACTTAGAGCAGGTTTCTTGATGCCCTCCCCCTCCCCTCCCCAATGGGAAATGTGTTCTCGAAAAAGTCTTTCCAGCCGAGCTTTTTTTTCTGTGTTGTTTGGTTAGTTTTTATTCTTTTGTAACTATAAGTGTACAGGTGTACCCACATTTCAAATTGGACATGACTCATATTATTCAGTCAACAATTTCTGTTAAATATATAGAACATAGAAGTTATAAAATGTTTTTGTATCACATAATCTGCTTAAGCAAAAAGTTAAAGAACTTTTATGTCATTGATTTTTAAAGCTAATGAAGAAAATACTCAAGAGGAAAGGTGTTTTCATTTACTAAAAATTTGTGAAAGATATTCAAACCAGGAGTAATTGAAGGAAAGTTACAAAGGCGGTGGTATAAGCCATTACTCATCTAGCTGGCAAGCTAACTGGAACATTGATGTAAGGGAAAATGGAGAGGATCTAATTAAAATGGGTATGTTTTCTTTTGTGAAATGTAAAAATTGATATCATTTTCTCTTTCATCATTTGTTGCAGCCAACTTTAGTTTTCTTGCTTTCTCTCATTTTATTTTATTTATATACATGCATTTAATTTTTCTTACATTTCCATTTCTTTTCTTTTTGTTTCTGTATTCCTTTGTTACTTTACCTTCTTTTCATTTCTTATGTTCTAGAAGTCCCAGTTCCATATAGGTTCACCATCATATCAATTACTCTGATAACAGATGCATTTTTCCAGGCTTGCTAATTGAACAATCCAGAAAAGATTGAAGACTTCAGTGGCAAAACCTATTTTCCTATGAACTGACATAATAGCAAGGTTCTGCTCAGTTAAAATATATTCAAAGTGAAATTATGTAGGCCCAAAATAATATGCTTCCAATTTAAAAAGAATGCCTTTTTTATAAACATATTTTAAAACCATCTTTAGCTTTGACATAAATTTTCTGTCTAAAGAACTTGGAAATTTCATTACTGGTTTCTACCTGAGGACACTGAGCAAGTCATTTCACCCTTCAAATTTCTATGTGCTTAGTTATAAAATGGAAATTATCTATATCTCCTTACCTAAATCCAGAGTTTGGGTAAGTAGGTAAGGAGAAAATTCTATGGTATATTTGATGCTGCAGAGTAATTTAAAAAGTAAGATATAATCTCTGTCTTCCAATTATTTTCCATCTAATATTGTATATAGGCACTCTCTTAAAATACAGAAATTTTCATGAAGTATAATAGCCATATGTGCAATATAAATAGTAGCTGTTATGAAATCTGAAGGATGAAATTGCTAAAAATTTTCTAAAGATTGAGAAAACCTGAATGATATAGGAAAAATAAAACATACTTTGTATGTAGGTAGAACTAGATTCATATATAAAAAAGTGAGTGACCTTGAACTACCTGAACTTCCTATATCATGACAATAGTGGTAATATTACCTTATGCCATAGCTGTGTCTTAAGGATAAATGAGACACACTGTGACAAATCTGAGGGTGCTAACAGAATTGATAAAATAAACTGTATTATTGAAAATGGAAGAATAAAAAATAAAGCTTAGCTTGTGAGCCTAAGTTTTAGCACAGTATTAGAGCTTAAATTCTGGATACTAGGTTCATAGAAAGCTGTGGATACCACCGAGAGCCCAGAATTCATTTGCAGTGTCTCCACATGGATTAGGCACCACTAAATTCTTTCCGACCATTGGTTTGGAATGTGGCAGTCTTGCCTTAGGCCGAGCAAATATTAGAAATTGGGTTTTCAACTCATGGTACCTTGCTGGCCCCTCCTGCTCAGCTAGGCCAGGATGGGGCAATATCTCTTGGGCCTACCTAGGTGTGTCCTTGATGAAGGTCACCCTACTAGATATATGACTGTCTTAGTTGGGAGAGCCAGGAACATTCTTGTAACCTCTTCTTAGAATATATGTGTCCCAATCATTGTCCTTTCCATACTTCTGTAGTTCAACCCGTACTGATGTATTAATGTACCACCAATCATGGAAACTTATCACTCCATATTTTTGCATCTTAAAATCTAGTCCTTTAGAAGAGGTGTCATCTCAACTGGGGTCAGTTTTTCGTTTGGGGGAATGAGAGAAACCAAATAGTTCCTGCAATTTGGCATTGGCTCACCTTAATATAATATACATGCCTACAATGAAGTTCAGTGACTATTCATGACCAGAGAGGAAAATATCTCTCTGACTTTCAGAAAGTAACTTCATTTCTTGCTGGATGAACTAGTGAAGGGCAACCTGTGCTGAGAAAAAAGACAACACTTGTCAGGTATGGAATCTGCCCTGTATTGTGCTGTTAATCATGATTTTTGTTTGTTTGTTTTTTGTTTTTGTTTTTTTTGGTTTGACATCACTGTGTTTGTTTGTTTTTAACAAAATTTATGTCTTGCCTTTTGTGATACAGGTCTCATGCTATAAATTACATGGATTTTTGATTCTGTCTTTTCAAGATGTACAGCATTCGTCATATTCATATTAGAAGGACCCAGTTTGTGAACCCTGTTAAATGACCTTTAATCAATATTTATACCTTTGAAGGTAGAATAGGAAGAAAAATTACATAAAACCCTGGGCCTCTAAAAATGTACTAGCTCTAGCTAGAATATTATGTGTAAGATAGTGTAGAGACTAGCTCTTATCTGACAAATCAAATGGGTTCAAGAGGGTACGATTCACAGGAGAAAAATTATATTTGAAAGAGTTAGGCAAAGCAGTGTGGACACTTCCGGGCCCAGAACTTTATGATGGGTGGGCTTATTTAGTCCTTAGGTCACATAGCCAAGAGGTTTGTGCCAAGATTACATAAAAAACAATTTACAGTTTTGAGATATAAAAGAAACATTAACTCTTCAACTTAGTTATTCATAGATGAGAGAGAAGGATGAGGCTGGGACCATGAAGTAACTAATAAGTTTGCAGGTGGCTGCTTTCTTCAGCCTGTGCCAAAGAACAAGGAGCCAAGTATTCATTTATCTCAGGTGGAGGGACATGCCAGCCATTGCTTCTTAGGCTCCCTGGCCAAGCTATCAGCTTTCTTCCATGTGCCATGAACCGTTAAAAGTGGTATTCCTATCCTGTTTGCCTAAAGAATAAATGGCTTTTTCCCACAAGAAGGCACATTATTGTGCCATTATTATTGCTGTTAACTACCTTGAAGTTGCTTCTAACCCATACCAATTCTATGCACAATGAAATAAAATAATTATTTCTAGGTCTTGTGCTATCAGCATGATAGATTGCAGACTGTGCTACTGTGATTTGGAGAATTTTCATTGGCTGATTTGGGGGCACTAAATATTCAGGGCTTTATTGCTTACCTTAATCTGGAAGATCCACTGAACCCTACTTAATATAAGTAAGAAAGCTAGTCCCACTATCAGAAGAGTGTGGCTGTGCATGAGGTGCATTGCCAAGAATCAAACCTTTATCTTCTCCTATATAGCAAGCAAGAGTCCTATCTTTGAATCCCTACTGCTTCCAATTGTGTACTACAATCCAATAATGTATAATGGTAACAGAAACAGAAAGTATGATACACAGAGGTCACACAAGAAGATTTGCAGAGGTGGGTCTTTAAATCTGAGTAGTTAATGAGCAGAAGTATTCTAGAGAGAAGAAATCAGAAAGACAAAAGGTTAGCATAGAATAGCATAGAATAGGGGAAGTCACACTTTCAGGGACCCAGAATTCATGAAGGCAACAACAAACAGTCTTGGAGATGTCAAAATATGAAAGGCTTCGTAGACTTGGTTAAAGAGGTTGAAGATTTTTGCTTTAGAATGATAGACAGCCAGGGAGATGTGATCTAACTTGTCTTTCAGGATGATAATTTGGTAGCAATTAGAAGGATCATTTGCAAGAGAGAAACTTCTAGAAGAAGAACTGTTAGGAACCTTGTAATAATTCCAAATAAGAGACAAGGAATTCTTCCCTAAAGCAATAGTATGATAGTTACATGTGTTAGGCTGGGGTCTCTAAAGAAGCAAAAATAGTGATTTTATATATATATATACGTATATATATATGATTTCAGTGACACATCAAGAGGTAGCTATCAGAAATTCAAGCCAAATTCCAAAAATGGTAACGCCTGATATTATTGCTGACATCAGATGACTGAAAGCAAAGAATACCAGAAAAAAATATTTATTTATATTTTATTGACTATGAAAAAAGCACTCAACAAACTATGAATAGCAATGAGAAGAATGGGAATCCCAGATTATTATAATGTGCTCATTGAGAACCTAAATGTATCAAGAGGTGGTCATTTACACAAAGCACAGAAATACTACATGATTTAGAATCAGTAAGGGTGTGGGGTGTATCTTCTCACATATCCATTCTGTACTGAGCAAATAATCCAAGAAGATAGACTATATAAAGAAGAAAGAGTGTCCAGTTTAGAGGAAGGCTTACTACCAACCTGAGAGATGTATATCATACAATTTTGTTTGCTGAAAGTAGGAAAGACTTGAAGTACTTTTTGGTAACAATAAGGAATTGCAGTCTTCAATATGGAGTATAAAGAAAACAACTGGGACAACTGACATCATGGCAAAAGGCTGAAGTTGTCAAAGATTTCATCTTACTTGGATCCACAGCAAAAGCTCATGGGAACAGTCATCAAGAAATGAAAAAATGCATTACAATCAGGAAATCTGCTGCATTTCTTTAAAGTGTTGAAGAGCAAAGATGTCGCTTTGAGGACTAAAGTGTGCCTGACACAGGTCATAGTATTTTCAATAGCCTCATATGCATGTAAATGTCAGAAATTGAATAAGTTAAACTGAAGAAGAATCAATGCATTTGAATTAGATGCTGGTAAAGAATATCGAATGTACTAAGGATAAAAGAACAAACAAACTAGTCTTAGAAGAAGTACTGCGGGAAGGGTCCTTTAGAGCAAGGATGTGAGGCTTCACCTCACAGATTTAGACATGTTATCGGGAGAGGCCAGTTCCTAGGAAGTGATGTGATGCTTGGCAAAATAGAAGAGCAGTGAAAAAGAAGAGCCTCTTGAGAGTCATTGAAATAATTGCTGTGACAATGAGCTCAGTCATAATAATTGTGTGGATGGTGCAGGACCAGGTGATGTTTACTTCCACTTCAGAAAAGAAATAACTACAATGAAATGACTAGCAATAGGGTGTGTGTGTGCGCGCACGTGCATACACAAAGAAGATATTGATATCAAAAAAACTGTCTTGCACAGTTTTAGAAGAAGGTAAGTCATTTTCCATTAAAGTTTATGGGTCAGATATTAATCTGGAGACTTCCTGATGCAAAAGCTATCAGGGCTGACAAACTTGAGGCAGGAGACCACAGACGGGTTGATGCAGAGTCAGGTGAATCCAAATTTGTCCAGTCAGATGACAGGTTCTGATGGCTACTTTGCAGGGACTAGGAAAGGTCATTGAGTCAAGTCCAAAGATCTGGAGGTCAATGAGCCCCATATAGGATCCAGACTGTCAAGAAGCAAAGAAGCTCTCCACAGCAGGTATTTATGTGTAAAGGAGGCCTCCCTTTCCTACAAGGAAGCCTCATAAGGGCAGTGACCAGAGTAAAGAGTTTCAGTCCACATGAATCTGCTCACATCAGAGCTCATCAAGGAGTTGATTATATTGTGTTAGATTACATGATAGGGGAAGCCTCAAGTGCCGAATTAACACAGCACTTCTCACAGAAAGTATTCGTCTAGGAAACTTGATCAGAAATTTACAGCCAAAAAGAAATTTTTGGCCTGTTACTGGGAAACTGACTTTGAGCCCAACTGGGTATGCCAAAAAGCTATCCCTTGGCTGCTAACTGGAGTGAGTCATGATATCAAGGTCCAACAAAACAAAGTGTCCATTGTGTAAGGGTTCAAGACGTGTCCTGTCTCCAGCTTCTTGGAAGATGAAGATGGTATTCTGCTGGAAACTTAGAATGAGTTGCTGGGAGGAATAGGATGAGGAGGGGGATGGAGATAATTCTATTTTTCAGAGCATGACTCAGAGGAACTAAAGGAATCATTAAGCAAAATGTGATTTTAACCATCAGGGAGGAAAACCCTTTAGAAATGTCTGACACTATAAATACAGAGGGAAAAGCCATGGTGCTCCCTTCAGCCTGGGCACCAGTCTCTACTTCCTCTTCTGAGTAGACACAACAGCCCCATATATACAAGCCCACACATACCTAGGACAATGGAGCATGAGAGAGGGCTAGAGAAGAAACTGCTTTGGCTCCATATCTCAACTAAGAGATTACTCCATGTGTCCACACAAAAACAACTTGTAAATATGATTGAACATATGGTATTCCTGTATAAAATACACTGTTCAGCCCCAACAAAAGACACATCAATGGGCACAACTCTACTAGTTTCCTCTCAGTGGAGAAAACTTACAGTCAATATTTTATTCTGCCTGTGAAAATGGTTAAAAGAGTAAAGATTATGGTTATACAGGTCAAGACTGTAGAAAAAGCTTCAAAGAAATGCTAACTTACATGTGTACTCCTGCTACTTATACATCTCCTTTTTTTGAAAAGCAATGTGCTAATGTAGCAACAATAACAAAAGACATATTGGCCTGGTTTTTGAAAAGAGCAACTAACAGTCATATCTTGTAAAAAGAGTAAAATATAGACTAAAACAATGGATTATTATGGCAAATAGAAATTAAATAAGCTATAGTGTTTTCTTTATCTTCCCATTCTGGTCAGCAGTTATACTTTCTTAGGGTTTTATTTGATGTGCACCCACATTTCATTATTATCTTTAATGCCAGGACAACATTTAGCACACAGAATATTCTCTTCTAAAGCAGCCTGTAACAGTTACCATATATTTTCCACTGTCTACTTTTGTGCAAGGTCTACTTGCTTACCTGATACTTGTTAATTTCTTTAATTTTTTTTTTCACAAGGAAGTGGGACGGCTTTAACTTCCAGCCACAGCTATTTCAGGACTTCTATTTGGTGGGAGGGGGCATTGAATTTTGCACTATAGTAATTTGCATTTGAAAAATTGAATGTCAAGAAAAATCTTCCCTCAAAAATATTTGTTAGAAAAGTATGATAAAAACCTATAGATAAAACCATTGATAGGATTGTTATTCAAATGTCAAATCTGGTTAGTTGGTTACCTGGATCATTTTTTCCTGTAGTCTTAGCTCACCTCTGCTTCATTAACTGCTCTTGACATTTTGAAGTATCAATTTCTATTCAGGTGTTAATTTCCTTGTTATTGATTCAACTTTCTGATATTTTTAAAAGCCAATTGCCCTCTCTAGCACAAAGAGAGAAATGTCATTCAACTTCCAGCATCTGAACAACTTCAACATCTTAACTGTTTCCCTATTGGCTTTTAGCTGTTTTATATTTTTTATCTCTTTACCAACTCAACCTCGAAACTCAGCTACTTTTGGTTTCTCAAGTGTCCATTCCCCCCAATTCTACCAAGTCTTCCACTGACTTAAAGAAAATGCTCATATAGCTAGAGTTGTGCAGTTCAAACCAGTTTTATTCAAGGGTCAAATGTAATTTCAAAAACATATTAATGAAGCCATTTGCTAATATGATATTGTTGTGTGAAAATCAAGTAATAATGTCTACCTTTTATTCTTTACCCCTCTCCCCCCCCCCCCAAGTAGTTCTGAGGCTACATAGATATTAGTTACAATTTTAACAAGCTACTGAGAAAGATGTTTGGGACCTTTTTTCCTTCTTCTTCCAAGTCCTTTATTCACATTATTTTTCTAATATAAACAATAAGCCAGCAAAATGGATAATATTATCATCACCTTATTATCCTATTTCTCAACTGAGGAAAGTAATATAAAAGTAAAATGATTTTTCCAAGGTCAGGAAGCAATGGAGCAGTAACTCTAGTAAAACCATGACTATCCAAATGGGAATGGCTGAAAATAAAGACTAGCCTGTTTTAAGGTCTACCAAAATGAGATGCATCAGTGAATATGAGCTCATGTACCAATAGAAGAATAGCTAACTTCCAGGGCTTTAAGAAACAAAGACCTTTGGTTACTCCATGTATCAAAATTTAGATGCTTTCTTATTTAGTGCAATGGCTCAGACCTATCACATATGACCCTGGGGGTTTACAGTTGTTATTGTTTTTCTTTATATTTCTAATAAAATTTATTGTGTTTTTAATGGAGGTTTACACAGTTGATTAGCTTTTTGTGTATATATATTAAATAGAGCAAATGAAGAATGAGCTAAAAGGGGAAAAATGTAAGATGTTAAATTTTAAGGTAACCATATCTGCAATAATTCACTTCCTTGGGTACTCTACCTGTGAACAGGGCTTTTCATAGCTAAAAGTCTTCTATGTGAGTCTTATTTCTCATGCAGTCTCTGCAAATGGATTTTGAACTTTCATTGTCATGCATATCCTTCTGTAAACTGGGTAAGAATTTAAGTTTTAATATATTTCCCTTCTGATCTTGGATTTTGTTAGTTACAATCCTTGGATCACATGTGCTTTTTCCATGTGGTCTAAGCTGTCACTCCACCAACTGAGTATTTATTTCATGGCAAGATTTGCATATGGGGTTTTAAAAGCTTGCCATAAAATAAATACTCAGGTGGTAGGGTCTATACACAGCAGAAGCATTGCTGCATCACACAGTATTTTTTTATAATTGTTTTATATAGTGTCTATCAGTTTGGATTATTTTTTATTACTGTAATTGGTGTTTTAGGTCATCTAACTCATTTAAAGGCAAACAAAATTACTCATACATTTTTATTTGGTATAGTAAAATATAACCCTGCATTGGTAGAAAAGAACAATGGAGTTCTCATGATGTCATTATTTCATTTGTTTGAAGAGTGACATTTTCCTACTTCTGAGGTAATTTTTCTTCCTCAATTGATAATAATAATAATAATACAGGGATTTCTCTGAATGAATATATTTCTACATTTTATTTGATTTCATTTTATACCAGTCTTACAATAGAATTTTCAAAAAGGTAATACTAGTCCTAGAACAGATAGAACAAAGTTATATAACATAAGAGGTTGTATTAGGCTAAGTTGACAAGAGAAAAAAATCCAGTGACAGTCTTAAGTATAAGAAAAATATTTTTATCAAGAAGTAATTATATGTCAAGAAAACATCCCAATTGAGTACAGCTGAAATTCATAAGTTCTATCCTAGTCCAAAAGTCTCTCTTCAGATGCACACAGTCACATGCAATGATGCAGAATGAAAGCCAGTGTGTGCAAAGCTGTGTGGATCTGAGGTCACTGGAAAACATGGCAGAGCTCCAGAAGCTCTCTGGGTGGCCAGCTCTCAGCAAGATGGAGACAAACAGAGAGGCCAACTTCTAGAGAGCTACATATCTTGGTGCCACCTCAAGTGAGGTCATCAAGTTGTAATCTGATTAGTAGGCTAACCTCCACCTGTACACTTTTATCTATCTTCAGGTTGATGTGAAATTATGTAACTACCACAGAGGGAAAGGGAATTTTCATATAGAAATGGGTAACTGATGAAAACTACAAGCCACACGAATATTTAAACTTAAGGTATTCACAACTTATGATGATCCATTAGAAGGATTGTTAGAATGCTGTACAATGGTTAATATGTCTATAAAAATAGTCTTATGAAAGATATTTGCAATATAGTATAGAAAAAAGTTACGTGTTATAAAATTGTGCATTGAATATATGTTCTATTGTGGAAAATTGCATTTATGTATAGCTATTTATATGTAAAATTACATATTTCAAAAGATATAAAATAAGTGAAGCAATACAGAAAATTTAATAGCAACATACATTTGCAAGGAAAGGAGTCAAACTATAATTTACAACTATACCACACAATATTGGTTTTAAAATTTTGGAAGAATTGATTTTTCATCTAAATCTGTGTTATGATTTATTAAACAAGGATTTAAAATAGAATTTTCCATTGAAAGGTTACTACCATATAAATACCTATGTGGATATTACAAAATCGCTTGTCAATATGAGGCTTAAGGGTGAAGGGGTGGCGTTTAGCCTGTCAATCACATCATAGCTCAATGATCTCATTTGGAGGTGCTATGGAGAAAAATAGCCCATTGGAGGGGAGACACAGGCTGACTCCCTGGGAGACATTGCAGCTGATAAGACATGGAAATATGCTAGGGCCCTGAACTGGATCAGCCATATGGAGATCCCTGCCAGTGCTGAGATGCTTAAAACACCATTGCATCCACAAAATTTCTAACCACGGGCCTGTGATCTTCCTGCATTCAGCATCATTGCATGTGTTTCTTGAATATTAAGAGGATTATATAGATTGGTAATGGACATATGTACTTGATCTGGACTGGGCTGGGACACTTTCTCAATATCCAATTGTTGTATATAAAATTCTTTCTATAAATATGTGACTCTTCCTGGATTTGTTTTTCTAGTCTACCGAGACTAACACAGTGAGGATTTAAAAAAATAAGATTTATGCTCTTGGGAGCAGTAAATAGGGAGATTCTGTAGTGGCATGCAGCTGGTGGGCAGAAATGACATAGGGCATTTGAAGGTCTCCAGAGAACCCAGGCTGGGTGCTGAAGTGTACTAGGACACTGAATTCTTTATTTTCAGAGTGCATGGAATGATCCCGAAGCTGCATCAGTGAGGAACTCCTTTGGGTGAATTGGATGCTACCTCAGACATATGTGTAACCCGAAGACTTAAGCTGGAAAACACATGGTGCCTAAGAAAGCAGAAATAGCTGTAACAATAGTGATGAACCATTGGTTGGTGGACCAAGAAGATTTTGCCTCATCAATGTCATGTCTGTTATATTAAGAGATGCATTATTCCAGCATTTCATTATACTTTGTTTATGCTGGTGTGCATTTGGGTGCATTTTAGAGATTCACCAATATTGGGGGAAACCTTGAAGCAGTGTTATTTGTTTCATTGTTTCTCAGTAAATGAAAGCCAGGGACATTGGGCCTATGAGGGAAAACCATAAGTTTGTGGGGAAGGGTGATACAGAGTTGTGGGGAAGAAAAGAAACAGATGACATCAAGATAACCAGGAAGGAAAAGTAGAGACTGATTATGGAAACAATCTTACAATTATGTTTAGCATAATTGAACTATGGAATGACAAATATATGTATTCATTCCCAAATCACAGCAATTAAAAAAATTTTTTTAAAGCATAGATCCACAAATGAATTTGGGGCTTACACTAAATTCTAGCTCCAATTTAAAAACAATTAGATCTACTCCACTTCATGGAATGGTCACTGAATTAAGAGTGTGACAGCGAAGTGTGGTGAAGAAAGAAGATAGCTATCAAAGCAGAATAGTTTCTGCACTTTTAAAGACTTGTATTCAAGCAAGCAGCCAACTAAGTGAGGAGTCAAGTTAGTTCACATTGGAGAAGCACTTCAGTTCATGTGATCCAAAGATGACAATTACAAAATGTAAATATGGTGAAGAAATAAGTATCAGGGTTAGCATAATTGTGTAATTTATGGAAGATTATGAAGGACAGTGAGAGGGCAAAACCCTGCAAACTATATAGTCAGATTTAGTCACTGGCAAATATGTTCTAGCCAAGAGTGGGAGTCCCAGACAAATCAGGCAGAAATCACTGTAATCTTGATTATGCTGAATTAAACACAATACTGTGTCCGTTTTTGACAAGACCTGAACTTGTTCTGGGTTCAAGTATCTCTTAGTTGGTCCATGACAGAAACACCTTCTCTGGCTTTTCAAATGTGATGGGGGTGGTGGTGGTGGTGGTGGTGGTGGTGGTGTGTGTGTGTGTGTGTGTGTGTGTGTCTTCTCCCTTTCATGCATTGTTTCTAATTTTGTCTTTACACTAATATGATCTTATCTTTACTACCTTATTATGATTTGTTTTTCATTGCTTTCTGCTGGATTTCCCAACCATGAACACAGGAGGAGTGGATGTATAATGATAGTAACTGACAGAAGATGTTATATAGGAATTTCAGGGGTGGAAGGTGATGGATAGGGAGGGAAAGGGGATTTCTTGAGTGGATAAGGAGAAAGGGAGGAAGGAGGGAGCACTAGAATTGATTGTGATTGAGCAGTTCATATTAATGGTGATTTAATGCAGGGGCTGAATGCTCTAAAATAGATGTGGTGCTGATTGTACAATTACCCTTGATATGATTGAATGATAGAACTATTCAATTGTATGATATCCAAATTATGCATCCATAAAACTGTTGGAAAAAATAAGTAAATAAAGATAAGATTTATAACACTCAAAAGTAAACACTCAAGCTTAGTTTTCAGATGTCATTCAGAAAAAGTGGCAATGTTGACATTTCTTGCTGGACTATGGGTTGTCTTGGTTCATAATACTGTTTTAACAGAATTACCATGGGAGAGTGGCTTTAATGAACTGAAACTTATTTATATAGAGTTCAACAGGCTACAAATTCAAATGCAGAACACTACCTCTACAAGAAGTTCTGTCAACTCTGGGGAAAGATCCTTGTCCTTTTAAATTTCTATAGTTCTCACAATTCTTGGTTCATTTTCAATTTCCATGCGGCATGTTGCTTCTGACTCATAGTGATTCTATTTACAGCAGAACAAAATCCTGGGAGTCCTGTGCCATCCTGACAGTAGTTACTATGTTTGAGTCCTTTGTGATAGCCATGTTGTAGCCAATGAGATGCACTGAAATTCTTTCTATTTTTTAATTGACCCTCTACTTTACAGCTATGTTTTCTCTTCTAAGACTGGTCCTAGTGATAGTATTTCCAAAGGTCCTGAGAAGAAATCTGTCTTTCATCACTTTTAAGGAGCTCTCTGGCTATGCTTCTTCCTACACAGATTAAGTCATTCTTCTATCAATCCAATGTCTATGAAGGTAAGTCAAAATGTATTACTGTCATATTTCTACTTCATACATGAACAGGCTAATTTCAAGCAAAATGTGTTTAAATATCCTTCTATGGCCAATAGATGTCTCTGTGTTAGACTGGGTTGGCTACAGAAACTAATCCAAGGACACTCATACATAAATTAAAGAAAGCTTTATATCAAAGAGTAATTATTTTTTAAGAAAACATCTCAGCCCAGTCCAGATCAAGTCTGTAAGTCCAACACTAGTCCATAACTCCCTCTTCAGACTCACATAGTCACATGTAATGGTGCAGAATGCAGGAAGATCACAGGCTGGTGGATGCAAAGTTTTGTGGATTCAATGGCAATGGAAGCATGTCCATGCTGGTGCATGTCTCCATATGCTCCTCCAGCTCTCCAACTGTGGCTCTTCATGGAAAGGTGAAGCTGAGAGAGGAAATTCCCAGAATCCTCATGAGAATGTCACTCCAAGAAGGAGACATCATCATATTGTGACCTGATTGACAGGTTAGATTCCAGCCATACACATATTTATCAAGTTGACATGAAATAATATAAATACCACAGTGCAAACAAGGTCTTTCAGTGATACATTTGTTTTATTTTTCTGAGTGTACTTTCCAAAATAAATAAATAAATAAGCAGATACAGTCAAAACAGTGACTTCCTTTTAAAAAATGTTTTGGCACATAATTCATAAACCCCAAAATTCAACAGTTTGACTATGTTAAATATGATCAAATTTGCAACATTTTCTTCATTCTTATAATCATCATTATTAGTTCCCCATTTGTCCTCTTTCCCTACAATACCCTCAAAGAACCATTATTCTTATTACTTTCACTATAGATTTCCCTATTCTTGATTTTATATACAGAATTTTAAAAAAATAGCAAGGAAAAAACTCAAGTGAGAAGAAAACAAAAAATATTAAAAACTAGAACAAATTTTAAATAAATCTAAAGAAAGATCAAATGATAAGGTGCTAAATTTCAGCCTATCTTTACCTGCACTCATCCATTTTCCAATGCATTCTGCACTATAATTATATATTATTATATATTATATATTATAATTATATATTATAATTATATATTTATAATTATATATATTATATTTATATTTATATTTATTTAATTTATTTAATTTATTTATATATATTATATTTATATTTATATTTATTTATATAAATATAATTATATTTATAATTATATATTATAATTATATATTATAATTATATATATATATAATTATATATATTCTGCATTATGCACATCCCTGGTGTGTGATCTAAGGAGATTCACAACTTTTCAGGGATCTTCTGAGCAATGAGCTATGCTCAAAGTTAATGGTTTCTATGAATTCAAAAAGGCTAACCTTTTTAAAAAATAATTTTATTGGAGACTCTTATAGCTCTTATCACAATCTATACATCCATCCATTGTTTCAAGTACTTTTGTATATATGTTGCCATCATCATTTTCAAAATATTTCTTTCTACTTGAACCCTTGTTATCAGTCCTCATTTTCCTCCTTCCCCCTTGCGCCTCCCTCCCTCATGAACCCTTGATAATTTTTTTTCATATCTTACATCATCGGTTGTCTCCCTTCACCCATTTTTCAATGTTCATCCCCCTAGAGGGGTGGTGGTTGCTATATGTCAATCATTGTGATCATTTCCTCCTTTCTCTTTCCACCTTCTCCCTACTCTCCTGATATCCTTATTCTCATTATTGGTCCTGAGCTGTTTTTCTGGGATGTTCTGAGCTGTTTTTCAAGTCATGGGATCTCATTATGAAGTTTTAAGAAAATTGAAAACTCCATTGGTGAAAAAACAACTGGGAAAATTGAACAGAGAGGTTTTCTTTTTTCATCATGGCAATACACCTGCAAGGGTTTTCCACAGAGAATGTTACTGGGAAAGCTTACCCAATCAAATCTATAGCCTAATCTTGCCCCTTCAAACTTATTTTTGTTTCCCAGACTCAGAGAACATGAAAAGAAAACATGATTTGATTCTTCTAAGATGCTCAAACTACTGTTTTGACATGATGTAAGTCAAAGAGCATAGGATTCCTTGGGGAAGTATTAGAGACATAGAAGCACCATGTTCAGAAGTGTACTGAAAGAGATGGAGGATTTATTAAGAAACAGGAGCTCCACATTTTGATTTTTTTTTTAAACAAGAGTTTCGATGATTTTGTAGCAGTAACTATTTTGGCTTGCCCTGGGGTATCTTCCTTCAATTATGCTTCCATCTCTATTTGAAATACCCTTTTCATAATTCAGAAACAATTAAGCTTAGAACAAACTCTACAAGAATAGTTCCTCCTCTGAAACAGATTTATACGCAAAGAAATTGGTTAGAATTTCTACACATATTTTGGGAGGACACAATTAAATCCTTAACACTGTTTATGGATAACTTTGATACTATTTTCCTTCTCTGCACTTCCTAATCGCTCAAACTAATTTTTTAATTATTTTGTTTTAATTTTAAAAAACAGCCTTGGGCTGAGCCCTGGTGGTGTAGTGGTTGTGCGCGGGACTGCAGCCCACTGGGATGGAGGTTCATTTCCAGCAGTGGGGCTGGGCCTCCTACTCCCACCGCCGGAGAGCAGTGATGCCCCCACCCCCCCCAAAAAAAAAACAGCCTTAGTAAGAAGTGTCCTTTGACTCTGAGAGCAGTATTGTTTCTGTATCGTTTAACTGCAAATGTGACATGGGGAGACTGAAAGCATATTACCTTCGTTTCAATTATGCCTTCACCATTCTATCTATGTGCCTTGGGTATGTCATTTAAGTTTTCTGAATCTGATTTTGATTTTTATTAAGATCTGCCAATAGTACCCACCTCATCGATTAATTATTGTTATAATTATGTATGATATATCTTGGCTGTAGATTAATTATGGGAGTCTGTGTGGCAGTCACTGATCTGTCAATTTCACCACTGGGAGAGTAGAGGTGGAGTCTAGCCTCTCAATCTGGAGATAGCCAATGAGGTCTCTGTGTGGGCATGGTTTTCTCTGAGAATTCTGGGAAATTGTTGTTTCCCTTAAAGCGATATTTCCCCCATGGGGGTGAGAGACTATAGACTCAGTTCCTTGGAGATGCTCAACTGACAAGACAAGATGGCTGCATAGACCCTGAGTCCTAGGAACTAGAAAAGTCAGAGGAGAAGCCACTTGGGCTTACCCAGATGAAACCAGACCTCTGAAGCTGGAAAAACCACAGAGAGACCCCTGCCAGTGCTGAGATGCTTCTACTGCTGCTGGATACACAAGACTCTGCACCCATTGCCCTGTGATTTTCCTGGTGTCATTGAACATATTTAATGATTTGTAAGGAAACTTTATGGACTGGTGTTGGACATATGGGCTAATATCAGACTTGTGACCTTAAACTGGACTGGGTTGGGATGCTTTCTCAGTGTTCCATTCCTCTTGTTTATAAACCTTTCCCTTATATACATTTGTGTGTTTATGAATTTGTTTCCCTAGTCTATCTGGACTAACACTGTCTATATCTTCCCAATTTTTTATTATATATTGTATATCTTAAGATTAGGAGTCAGAATTTAATACATTTCACAATGCTTATTGCACCCCCAAAAGTGCTAAGAACCATGGATCTAACCTGTCATATCTTCAGAACAATAAAGATAAATTTGTCTTCACTTGGAGATATTTTAGTCATGTACAAAAACAAAGACTCCCATGGATATCTCATCCAAAGAAAATGCAGAAAAGAAAAATCACATTGCTATTTAACCAGTTAGATGTAGATGTGTCTATGCAAGCATGCATCCCCTCCCTCCTCACCTGACCCTTCTTTTCTTTTGGGGAGAGTTTCCTTTTCCCACTATTTTTATGCAGGCACAGCAGTCTTAAGAGCTTCCAGAAGCCCTATGTGGGGATGTTTTATGTAATTTAAAATATATAATTCAGGGTTAAAATAGATTACATTACAATTTCAAAAGATTTCCAAAGTATGTGGCTTTTCTAGTTATTTGTCAAAGAATTAGAAGCTCCCTCGTGATCTTCAAGTTAAGTTATCCTTAATTTTCATAAGAATACACAATGAAACAAATTAGAAGGCATCACAGAAATTCTGTTGGCTTGGACATGAATAAACATTCATGGAGTTTTCTATTTTTAGTTCTTCTTTAAATAAGTTCAAACTCCATAACATTTATTAGAAAACCTTTCAGTCTATCCTTCATTACCATCTCTACTACCCCTAATCACAATTCTTTAATACTCTCCATGTCCATACTCCATTTGCCTAGAATACCTTTTCACCTTCTCTCTCCTTCATTCCAAAGAAAATTAGGATTCTTATTTATATGTAGGCTTTCACTGAGTCACCCCTTTTTTTGGAAAGACTTGTTCAACCTGAAGCATGGGTTTCTTGACTCTCCTGTGTTTTCCTGGCACAAACAATATCTCTAAGGTCTTTTATCACTGTGCTTAGTTGTATTTTCACCTTGTTTGTATTCACACTAGGCTATGTATAAAGAGTGACACCTGTGTCTGTGCACATGGAGTCCTCAGTATCTATGGTACCACCAAGTAGTTTTGAATAAAGTTTTCTCCATTGATTTTATGCTGGATAATATCTCTAGCAGTATTAGAATGAAAGCAAGAAAGAGGGACAGAGAGGGAAAAGAGAAGAAAAATATGCAAAAGAAAGCCTTATGCACCAGATCGTTTTGTCAGCAGGCAGTCTATTTTTGATATATTTAGCTTGAATTCCATTAAATTATAATGAATAATGTCCATAGGAAAATTACTGTGAATACTCAAGTAGGAGTCAACCTGACTATCAGCCGAGATACCTAATTTTACCACAAAAACTGCATTAAAAGTCTGCTGAAGCATTCAGTTTATACATGAGTGTATACAGTAAATATTTTTGCTTTCTTTGTTATATATAGAACCACTTCTATGAATAGTTATAATGATTGTATTGGACATTACAGCCTTTCAAAATACAAGTGATCAAATATTGATGTGGATGATTTTAATTAATTTCTATTGAGTATATTGTATATATGCAGCAGTTCTGATATTAGCAACAAGAATCTATACTATATATACACACCTGAACCATTATATAATATTTTTATACCAGAACAATTATGCTATGTTTTTAAAAACCAATTCTTATTCTTCTCCATTGGGAACACTTTTGAAGAGCCTGTAACATACATAAAGACATGTGTGTATGTATGTATATATATATATATTTATTTATTTACAGCTGACTCATATTTGAAAGTAAGGCCATTTCCTTTCAATATTAGACATTTATTCAAGATAGGCAACTATTTTTAACAGCAAAAGATTTTGGAGTTTTTCTAAAGCAATATTAATGCATTATTAAAGCATGAGTTGTTAAAAATTATACAAAATTATTGAAAACTTCAAATATCCATTTCCAAGTATGTGCTTTCACAGATATAGCAGTGTTATTACTACTGATGACACTCATATGCTTCACTTAGACTTTTTAAGTAGGTGTATTTTGAAAGTATCTTTGGAGCTTGGGAGTGCACTCCTATATTAGAAGTTTGAAAATGGAGGACTTAATAAATCATCTAATCCTCTAGAATTAGGGTTAGTCTCTTGACAAAATCATGATGGAATTGAAAATGATTTGGGGCTTTTATTGACAGTTCCCCATCTTTTGGTCTCTCCCTGGTACTCAATGCAAAGCACTGCTCTGCTCCAGCCCTCTACTTGGGACCACCTGTGCTTCGATCATTCTGTTACCTCTATATTCAGCTTAGAGACCCAAGCAAATGCTTGACTGAATGAATCAAATCTACCCACATGTACATTGGAAGAAGGGACTTATGATCTACTTTCAAAAATTCAGTCATTTGAGAAAAACCAGTCTTTGCAAACCCTATGGAGTTGAGTTCTATTGTGAAACACACAAGACACCATGAGTCAAAGCCATTTTGATTGATACATACTCTAGGATATATCCTAGATATACCCCTTAAGATCAAGATGTATGTCCCAGGAGCCATCCCTACCACCTCCCACTTCATTCCTATAGTAATGCCTGCCAGCCACACCAATTCAGAGTGTGTAGGAGGATCATACTTTTATCCCTCCACACTTGAAACCATAACACCACAAAACTCCAGGAATAAGGCAGAAATTAGACTATTTTATTGGGAGCTTCTTTCATAAAGACTTACCGCCATGAAAATTTAGGAAGCAATTCCATTCTGTCCTATAGTTTGACTATGAATCAGAATTGGGTCAATGACAATGGGTCTGTGTTGGATGGTTTGACGCAACTTCATTGGACCCCAAGATTTTTTCTCTTACACCCTTTTCTCTGCTTCTGCAATTCTATATTTTTCCCTTCCATTTCTTATCATTACCTTAAATTTTTGAATCCAGTGTTTGTATCCTGTATTCCTTATGAGTCCTTTCTCCTTTCCCCCTTCCATCTATCTTTCTGTTTCTGTATTACTGTTTCTAGCTCATGGCATTTCCTTTATCAAATTTCTGAACTTGACATCTTCATTGGTTCTTTGACTGTCAGATTCTGGGCCTTGCCTTTAATTAATCCCTATTAATAAAGAATTAGTAGGGTTGATTCCTTGTCCTATTATCCACATAATTTATAGTTAGCGAGATAAGTCAATGATCTGATTTTGCTACTAGTTTCATGTGATCATGCTTCAATAATGTTAACAGTTGCTATCTTAGAACTTGGTCCATTTGAATCCACTTAATTGCTACACAGGATAAAGGCTTCTCAATCAGCTCCCATAAAGATTTCAAACAAAATCATTTCTATCTCTTCATTCTGACCCATAGAACTGTAGTGGGGAGGGGTTGAAGCTATAGATCTTTACAGGAGTAGAGAGTCTCAGCTACCCCCAGCAGGAGCTGGTCATTTCAAACTGCTCATTTTGCGGTTAACTCCATGATGATAATCCACTGTGTCATAAAGATTATGAACTAGAAAAACTTATGGTACATTTCTACTCTTTCATATAGAATCACCATGAGTTAAAATTGCTGCAAGGCACAAACAGCAACAGAAATGTTTCATTGTTAATCTTCCAACATAGTATTTTATATATGCATAAGAAAGCAATGGTGTTTTTCATAAAAGAGTAATGAGTGAAATAATAATGTTCTTTATTTGTACTTTCAATATAAGGACAAAGAGAGGTGGCTAGAAGGCAGTGGTTTCTGGTAGAGCAAGATATATGTCAGAGGTAGGAAAAAGACTTAATCCCTAAGCCCTCTGCCTCAGAGCAATGCTGCAGCTTATGAAAATGTTAGGGATATTGTTCTAATTGTTTCCTGTATCCCAAGGAAGAATATTCAAGTGACTCTTACTATAATAGTGGTGCTGGTCAGAGATGTAGCATTTTACCCTGGGATTTTGGGGTTATACAAGTGAAAATTTTGAAACAATGCTAATAATATTTCAATAAATGTGTAGCAAACACCATTTTATTGGCTGAGAAAAAAAGGAAACTGACAGTATGTTTATTATTGTTTAGACATATTCTTATCAAGCTTGGATATCTGGATATTCTGTTTTCAATTTTGTAAGTAGAATGAAGTAGGAATAGTATAAAAAGTAATTATGCTGGAATTTGAAAGCAGATATTTACGACAAACCTGAGTTGGGGAGAGGGAGGCAGAATAAAATATAGAAGTTTTTGGTAATTTAATGTAAGAAAAACAAAAAGACTTTTATGCTTTTCAAGACTATGCAACAACTGCGGCCCACTGGGATGGAGGTTCAATTCCGGCTCCCAGGAGCAAAGGCTGGGCCTCCTACTCCCACCACCTGAGGGCAGTGATGCCTATAAAAAAAAAAAAAAACGAAAATTCTAAGTGGAAAAAAAAAAAAAGACTATGCAACAACTGAGATTAAATTTTATTCATGCATCTGTTGAGAAGATAGACAAGTTTGCAATATATTCTCCATTGTCTTCAGCCTCATGTCCCTTTCAGTCCCTTCAGCCTTTCAAGTCTCTTCTCCACTTTGTAACCAGAGGCCTTTATTCCTAAAACATAAATGGCATTTTATTTTTCCCTGGATTAAAATCCAGGGAAAATGAGCTTTTCTCATTGTCTAGTGGATATCAATCAAACTTCTTAGATGATGTATTCAGCTCTTTGCCATCAAACCATCATGTATATGTCTGAATGCCGCTCCTACTTCTTCTCCCTGGGGCATATGATAGGAAACACTAAGCTGAAGGCCAAGAGAAGAGCTTGTAAATAATATTTGCCCTATTTATGTTCATAAACTGTTTGCTATATTTTTAATCTGATTCTAAGAGCTGTTTTATCTAACACTGTTTTATATAAAATATATTTATTATATGAATCAGAAAACTGAAGTCTGAATTAGATTTAACTAGCACCTCCAAATATTTTACATCTAGTAAAAAGTTGAGTAAGGAGTCCTGGGGATACAATTGCTAAGTACTGGACTGCTAAAAAAAGTGGGTGATTTGAAACCCACCACCCATCCACAATCCAACGGCTCTAGAAAGGAAAATGACATGATGATGTGACCCTATGAAGAACAACCAAGGAATTCTATCAGGTAGTTCTGGTCCATCACACATGTCAAGACTTTAAAGTACAAAAAACTAGATATTCCAATGAAATATTAGGATGATTTCTTTATGTTGTCCTATAAATTTTCAAATTAAAAAAGTATTATGTAAGCATGTAACAAAGTCTGTTGTCGTTTTGATGGGATAAAAATAAAACAGAAGTCCTGATGCACTTTGGTTAAAGGATCTATGATATATCTTAAAATTGAGGAGGTATGAATTCCAGTGTCCTGGCCAGATTCCAAACCACATAATTATACCTTCTACTTTCAACCTTAAAATTTTCCTTGGAGCTTCACCTAAAAAAGAGATTTTTCACTTCTCTTATATTTTACCATTCTGGTTTCTGATATATCTTTAAGCTTCTTTAAGCATATCTTTCACATACTTCATGGAAGATTCAAGTTTCCTGAGCAATGTGACCCAGTAGAAAAGATGCTATTTTACGTATCTTGCCATCCTCTTTTTGAGAAGATTCATATGTGTGTTTGTGTCTGAGAGAAAGAAAGAGAGAGAGCTGAGCTCCGGTGGCGTAGTGGTTGTGCGCGGGACTGCGGCCCACTGGGATGGAGGTTCAGTTCCAGCTCCATGGAGCAGAGGCTGGGCCTCCTACTCCCACCACCTGAGGGCAGTGATGCCCCCCCCCAAAAAAAAAGAAAGAAAGAGAGACCCTGAGTAGAGAAAATGGTTTAGTAGCGTGACTGCTCATAGAAAGGCTGGAGGTTAGAAGGAGCCACCCAGTAGTATTTTCAGCTAAGAAGCCAGCAGAGGTTCTTCTTAAGGATCAGCCACTGAACATGCAATGGAGCCCAACTCATCTCTGACATGCATGGCTTCCCAGGAATGGAAATTGAATCGACAATAAAAACCTGTCATTGTTTGTGGCAGTCATGTGCTTATGTTAATTTTGTGATTGAAATGTAGGAGTGGAGTCTAACCTGTTAATTTGGAGATAGCCTTGAGTAGCCAATGAGGCCTCCAGGTGGGCACGGCTTTCTCCTGAGAATTCTGGGAAATCTCATGATATTTCCCTCGTGAAGATGAGAAACTATCTTCCCCAGTTGTTGGGAATTAGTCTCAGAGATGATTAATGACAGACAAGACATGATGGCAGTGTCTGAGGAGCCAGAGAAGACACACGGCTTTGCCCTGATAGGACCAGACCTCTGAAGCTGGAGAGGCCATGTGGAGACCCCTGCCAGCGATGAGTTGTTTCTGCCACCACGGGATGCTGTTGATGAACCCTAAGCCCTAGAAGCTAGGAGCCATGGGGAGGCCCCTGCCAGCGCCGGGATTCTGCACCCACTGATCTGTGACTTCGTGAGTCAGAAGGAGACATTGTGGACTGATATTGGGCATATGGGCTAATATCAGACTATATGACTAATATTGGACTGGGTTGGGATGCTTTCTCAGTGTTCCAGTCCTTTTGTTTATAAACCCTTTCCTTATATCCATACGCGTGCCTAGGAAATTTGTTCCTCTTGCTTACCTAGACTAACACATTTTTAGATGCAATCGAGTCAATTCTAGGAAATAAATACTACTTATAAACACATCAGACACATTAAGATGCACTGAAGTTTTTGTATTAAATAAACTAAGACATGTTACAATCACTGTAATAGAAAGTAATATACCAGAGTTCTTTGATGTTTTGTATGAATGCTTACTACAATAATTTTTATTGAATGTTTGGTGCTTCTGACTCCTAAAAATACTTATGTAATGATGAAATAAAGGGAATTATTATAACTTTAATGGAATTAATAAAAATCAAATGAATCTTGAATAAAGCTTTCTGAACTGGATTCTACTTTTGCTTTCAAGTGCAATTGAAATGTGTTTCAATAAATTATACTAAAAGTTTTATGACAAACAGTATTAAGAGGGGGTATATCTTTATTACAACTGAAAATACCCTACTTAACCTCTCTCTAGATGTAAGTCAAAATCTTTGCTAAATATTTGTAAGGTACAGAAATAGAAAAAAATACATCAAGAGTATATTCATTTGAGATGCACTACCAATCAATTAAATTAAAATGCCATAATATAATAAATTAGTGACCCACTAACATTTATTAAAAATTCAAGCTGGATACACAAGAGGACATAGCGTTCAGGAAATCATTGCTGACATTTAATGGACCTTGGTTGAAAACAGAGGATATCAGAAAAGCATTCACCTATGGTATGGTAGTTGTGTTGTGTTTTGATCTATGAGGTCAGCAGTTTGAAACCATCAGTTGCTCTGGTGCTTTTTCACCCCTAAACTGCTACCATCTCAGAAGCTCACATTGCTACCTTGTCCAGTGGGTTGCTATGAGTCAGCATCAACTTGATGGTAGTGTGTTTGGTTTTGTAATTCATTGTCTATTCAATGGAATTTGGTTATGTGAATTCTAAAAAGGTATGGATAATATTAAGAATAATAGGAATCCCAGAGCAACTCATTGGGCTCTTGCAGAATCCAAATGTGGACAAAGAGGCTGTCCATCGAGGAGAACAAGGAGATAATAAGTTGTCAAAAATGAGCAAAGTTATGTGTCAGAGTTGTATCCTTTCACCATGTTTATTCTCTCTATGGTAATTAAATAATCTGTGAGTCTGAACTATATATTTAGAATAACCCTGTATCAGGATTACAAGAAAGCTTATAAACAGCTTCAATATTGAGAAGACACACCCTGTTTACTGAAAGTGAAGAGTACTTGAAATACTGATAAAGATCAAGGAAAATAGTCTTCACTATGGATTACAATCAATATGAAGAAAGCAAAATCTCTCACTTGACCAATAGACAACACCATGGTAAATGTGGAAAAAATTGAAGCTGTCCAGGATTCCATTTTGGGTGGATCCACAATATATGGTCATGGAAACATGAGTTGAGTCCAGACAGCATATTACACTGAGCAAATCTATTGTACAAAATATCTTTAAAGTGTTGAAGAGCATTTTTGAGAACTAAGGTAAGCCTGACTCAAACCAGGGTATTATTATTTACTTCATATGCATGTGAAAGCTGGATACTGAATAGGTAATAAAGTAGAATAATTAATGCATTTGTATTATGACTTGAGGGAAAAATATTGGAATTACTTTGCACTGATGTCTGTCTTAGAAAAAGGATAGCAAAAATGTTCTTTAGAAGTGAGGACATTGGTCTCCCTCTGCTGCTATGGCAGTTGATGGTGGAAGCAGTGATTACTGGCTGGAGAGGTAGAGGAATATTCCTCACAGTTGTTCTTTACCAGAGAGGTTGAAATACTTGTAAATTCAGAAGCTTAGATTTCTGGTGCATTGGATGCACCAGAAGGAGAAGGAAGAAGGTGAACATTAACTCTCAGCCATCTTCATGACAGTTTACACTACAGAGTCTGCTGCAGTCACTTCAAAAACAGAGAAACCTCCTTCATCTTAGGGCCTCAGATGGTGTTCATTCATGGAGCTACTTCCATTCACTTTTTCTTTAACTGTGGATTATTGTCAATCCTTGGATATTTCTTCTTTGGGAGTTCAATACAGCATTTCTGCTCCTCTCTTTGGTGGACTTCATTCTAGCTGAATTTGCTGCAAATGAAGTCTGAAGAATTTGCTCAAACAAGAGATTTTGAGATATGGAAGATTATAGCTATGTTCTCATAGCTGACCAGGACAAGGGGTGTGCCTAACATAAGATGAAGCCTCATTCTTAAAATGGAGAAATTCATTGAAATTGTTGTGCCTTATCTTAAAATTAATTAAAATGTTGAAGTTAATCCTACTATACATTGTGCATAAGGTTTAAAACATAATATTAAAAATAAAAACTAATATTATAACTTTGATTCCCCTTCTAGAACTGTAAATTGGGTATAAATTTTGTGCTTGTTTCTACTTTTGGTAATTTAGGCACCATCAAAGTCCACATCTCTGAATAATGTGTATAAAACACTCAGCATAGTGTAAAAGTCAATATTGTTCACTGCTATTAGGTATCATTCCATTGGCTCCAACCCATATGGTTCTCACATGTACAATAGGATGAAACACTGCCCACTCCTACACCATAGTTACATTTTTAAAATACTGAAGCCCATTGCTGTAGCCACTGTGTCAAGCTAGCTTGTTGAAGGTCTTCTACTTTTTTGTCTTGCTGAATTTCTATTTGACCAAGCATGGTGTCCTTTTACAGGAACTGATCTATGAAACTTGACTTGCGTGAAATACATGAGAAAAAGCCTTGTCATTCATGATTCTTCTTTTTTGAATAAGGATATTTTATTTCTTATGTAGCCAGGAACTGACATAAAACAACACTGACTTAAAATTCCAGCTTTCTTCTTCTCAGCTTGTTTTCCATGAGATCTTGACTAAGGCTAGGGCTGCAAAGGGAAATATCCAAACCATGAAGGGAGATCAGAAAGATCAGCCTTTTAAAGTACTAAAGCTTTTAAAGTGTTTCTCCCAACCAGCCTCACATCAAATTGTCTTCATTACAATGATTCAGGAGGCAGCAGATTCTCTCCCTTTCTAAGTCATGCTGGTAGTTTGGAATGGATGTCCTCTAAATGTAGATAGACTTCAGTGTGTATGTGTAGACATTCAAGTCTGAATTACAAAAGAAAAAATCTTAAGTGATATGGCAAAGTTAATTCTTTACAATCATGCATTTAAATCCACATTTTGTGACAGTCCATGAAAAAGGAAAAATCTACCTAATGTCTATAGAACCTGAATATTCCGATCAGTAAACCTTGGTCGTAACTTTTTCCCAATGTGAGCTTCTCATATTCTAGAGTGACTTCACAAAATTACAAATATATTGGAATTAAAATATATTAGTTTTTAAGAATGAAAAATAATTTGAGTTGACCTATTTGATTGGACCACACCACACTGTTTGTGGGACCACATCCACAGCACAGCACTAATATCCACAGCACTGAGACCTGGATTGGTCACAGAAATTCTACTTCTTTTGTGTAGAATACCATACCATGATTTGGGTGTAGATTGTCATTTCAAACTTGACAGATCACAGTAATGATGTCTTCTCAGGTCTTATAGCAGTTAGTTCTCAAAATTCAAAACCAGAGTTGTTTCTGACTCATACTACAGCTGGCTCAGTCTTCCCTCTCAGAAAATAAAGGTGGGTCTTTGGCTATATGCTATTGATTACCTCATCCCAAGGTACGTGGTCTCTGAATTATTTTTCATTCAGCTAGAATGGAGTCCACCAATGAGAGGAGCAGAAACACAATATTGAACTTCCAAAGAAGAAGAATCCGGGGATTGACAATAGTCCACAGTTAAAGCAATAAGTGAATGGAAGGAACTCAATGAGAGAACACCATCTGAGATCCTAAGATGCAGGGTCTTATTATTCCTTTGCAGATCACTTTACAGTCAACTGCCCCACACAACTTAGAAACTCTCCCAAGCATGTAGTTGCATCACAATATCACAATGCCACAGATAGAGCAGTCTATCTTGGTATACATACACACACCAGAAAGAAAGAAAAAAGTAAGACACAAAGAAAGAAAAAATAGTCATATAGAACTGAAAAATAAGTGATTTTTTTATGGAGAACCAGAAAACAAATTTAGAATAATGATTTCAGGTGTTTTCTGAGATAAAGAAAGAGTTTGAAAGAACAACAGAGGAGAAAAGAAAGAAAGAAATGGAAAACTGGAAACTACAACAAAAACATCAAATAGAATTTCATAAGATTAAAAGTAAGATAACATTTTGAAAGAGCAAAGTAAAATAATTGAAGAAATGGAAAGCTGAATTGGTGAGCTTAAAAACAATCTCACAAAGTCAATCTTAGAAAATAATGATCACCAAAAGAGTCAGAAAAAAAGCCTAACAATTTCATGGAACACATTCAAGAGGAACAAGTCATGACTTATTGTGATCCCACAGGTGGAAGAAATAAACAAACCAAAAAGTTACAGGGAAAATAGTATAAGAAATCCTGGAAGAAAGCTTTCTTAGGAGAATAATACAGAAGAAAACAATCCAGAAAACAGAATCCCAAACAGACTAGATCTCAAAAGAAAAGTTGTGTGACATGTCATAGACAAAAATTTTAACATCAAGGAAGAGAAGACAGGAAAAAGAGAAATTTCAAATTAAAAAAATGGACCAATATCAATACATTTCAGTTTCACAGAAGAAAATATGCAGGCATAAATAAATTGCAATTGCTTCTGTAAAACCTTGAAAGAAAAACAACTGTCAACCAAGAATCTTATATGTTGCAAAATTATCCCTCAAACATGAAGGAGAAATAATGGTATTTCCAGACAAGGATTAGTTAAAATAATTAAAAGAAACACAAAAACCAAGATGAGCAATACAAAAAATGCTAAGAGGAATGCTATAAGTAGAGAACCAACCACAGCAAATTCACCTGAGATCAACATATAAGCCAGCCCCACTCAGATATCAGCACATTTAAAACAGGTTTCAAGACAGCACAGAAACATATAGAGAACAAAGAAACCAAGAAGGCCATGAAAAAGGCACAGCAAGTTGACAGAAACAAAGCCACAAATATCATGGATTTTTGGGTTTTCATGGATTGAGCACAGCAATCAACAGAAAGAAGCAGATTGGAAAGAAAATAAAGATCATTAATCAGTATGTTGCTTAAAAAGATACACCGTGTTTGTTCAATAAAAGTGTCTATGATCTTTTTTTTTTTTAAATAACGGCTTTAATTGTCATTTTAAGTATATGATAAGGGAAACATGTGCTTTAATTAAATATACATCATCATACCAGTGAGGCTGGCAAGGTTGAAGGTTACTCCTAATATGTCGATAGCCATAAAAACCAGTTTGTACATGAAAAGACAATGAAGGAAAAAGTAATCCCTTTGAAACAAATTAAAAACAAACAAGTTCACAGTGGTTTATATCAATAGTATGCACTTTATGACAAAGACATA
>PVJH01015281.1:0-54137 GCA_004026705.1 Nesogale talazaci
TTTATATAACTGCTGCTCAAATCTTTACAAGTTTCTCCTGCTAACAGGTCACAGCTAAAGCTGGAGACAGTTATAATTGTGTCAACGCAATGTCCAAGCTTGTGTTGAAAACTGAGAAAATCCTGTATATTCAAGGGACTGTAATATATAAACACTACCTATAACAAGGCCTTCTGATAAAAATAAACACATTTCTGCTATTTTGTAATAATAATTTTCTTTAATGAAGACATTGTGAATTAAATCAATGGAAAACCATCATTCCTTAGGATTCCATCAAATGATAAGAGTTCAGATTTTAGAGATTAGTTTGACTGTAAAAGTGGCTATACTTTTTAAACAACATCTCTAGAAACATTTCACTAAAGCTATCAGTTAATAAGGCTCATAACAAAATAGTTTCCTTATACAGAATGGGTTGTTCTTGCACCAAATGACTTTTATCTTTTAGATCTAGCTAAGAGAAAGTGAGTGGAAATACTGGTCAACTCAGTTATAAGTGACTATTGATAGGATTAATTGTGATTCACTCCTACTGTGTACAAAAAAAAAGCCATCCCTTGAGCAGGAGTCAGGGGATCTCAGCAGTAGCAAGAGAGAATGATGAGGAGTGGAGCATGCCCTTCGGATTCTTGGAGTGCTCAGAAGAGCAGACGTCACCTTCTTATCATCATTCTGTTTTATATAGAGAGAAAGACCATGAATAGGAACTGAGATAATTGTAAGTGATAGATTTTTATGTAAGATAATAACTATGTAATGGTGTTTTTATTAAAAGCATTTTGGGATTCACGTATTCTGCCTACGGTTTTGTGGATTTCTATTTTACTCACTGAAGCTTGTACATTCATTACACACTCTTCTTAAGTTTTAAGGCATATTTTGTCATTACTCATCTTTTTAAATATCTGAACCTTAGCTGGAAGCAGAGAATATCAGAAAGCAAGAAAAATGGTTAACTTGTGCTTCATTAGTCAAGAAAAGGTATTTGACTATGTGCCTGCTGATAAACTATGAATAGCATTTTGAAGAATGGGAATTTCAGAAGACTTAACTGTGCTCATGCAGATTATGATGAAAAACTAATTAAAATGAACCTTACAATGTATGATAATGTAGTAAATAAGTTTTGTTAGTCTGGGTAGACTAGAGAAACAAATTCATAAACACTCTCACATGTCTAAGAAAGAGTTTTATATACAAGTCACTGTACATTAAGAAAACATCCCACCCAGGTGAGTTCAAGGTCATAAGTGCAATATTAGCCCATGTGTCCAATACCAGTCTGCAAAGTCTTTTTCACACTCACGAAGCACATGAAGCAACACTGAATTCAAGATGATCACAAGCCAGATGGGTAGAATGTCTTGGACACATTGGTGTTGTAAACATCTCAGTGCTGGCAAGAATCTCCAAGTGGCTCCTCTGACTTCAGAGGTCTGGTTGCATCCATGTGGCCTGTCTGGTCAAAGCACTAGGGTAAATTGACCAGACTTCCCACTTTTGGTGTAACAGTCCCAATCTTAAACAATTTTTCCCTCATCCCGCAGCATTTTTAAAAAGTCCCAATTAAAAAAAAGATCCAAATTTTTGGAAAAAAATGCATGACAAGCTAAGGAAAGCAGGAGAATGGGAAGGGAGTATACCCCCTCTAACTCCCTGGACAAAGTTGTCCCGCTTTACCAATTTTAAAATCTGGTTACTTTACACTAGGGTACCCTCATATGCCATCTACTCAAGCATTTCTCAAAGGAAGTCAGACTTGCCAGTCGAGTGTCTCCCACCTGCAAGGAGGAATTCCCACATTTCCCAGAATTCTCAGACGACCGTGCCCACACAGAGGTCTCATTGGCTAGCTCCAGACTGACAGGCTAGACCCACCCCTACACTCATAATCCTCAAGTTGGTAAGAGAATAGGTGACTTCCACATAAGTGTGCAAGGTTTAGTCAGTAAAGCAACATGGTCCTATTGAGTAAGTGTCAGCGTGCTAAGTGCCAGATTGGGAGTTCAAAACCACCAGCAGCTCCTCCGGAGAAAGACAAAGTCATTATCTACTCTCAGGAAGATGCTCACCGTGGACACCCTCTTAGACTCACCATCAGTCATCAATGTGTATGTCAATGACTTGATGACAGATTTTACTTGGTTAATTTTATCATAAATTGTACACAAGAGTAAATTTCTTAGGATAAGTTCTAAGGAACTTTATTCCTTGATAATAAAGACATACAGCTTAAAATACTAATGATGATATATAACTTTAAGTACTTGACCTTTGCTCTGAGAACAGTTCTTTCTGTGTCTCATGGATATTGTATAATATCTTTATTTAAAATATCTTCAATTTTAGTTTTGCTTCCCCCACCCCCAATACCCAATGCAGTATTGTCTAGTACTTGCTTTGCTCCGAATCAAATTTCTAGCCGACTTTATAAGTTCATTTTTCTGTTTTTTTATTGAGACCTGGCCAGGAAAGAAAACATACCTAAATAATTTCACAAGAGTTTTCAAAGCACCTAACATATGACTTCCAATAAAAAGCCCAAACTGGAAGTGCTGTCTTGCAAAAGTCTAAGTTATAGTGTCGTTAGGTGAAATTGCAAGTTAGATTGCTAACCACAAGATCAGTAATTAGAAACTACCACACTATCTCCTCTGTGGGAGAAAGCTCTGCACTTCTACTCCTATGAAGATCGACAGTTTCAAAAGCCCATAGAGGCTGGTCTAGCCTGACTGATAGGGTTGCTATGAATCAGAATCAACTGGATGGCAGTGAGACCCTCTTAAAGTGTACAGCAACTTCTCTGGAGACTTAACATGATAATGAAGGAAAATGAATGGCTTCCTTCTATGGGAAGAATTGAACTGTGATCTTGCAAAATGCTTCATCACCGCCAAGTTTGTTCCTATTTGACACTCTATTTTTTTTGTGGGGCATCACTGCCTTCTGGTGGTTGTGGGAGCTTCCCAGAGCTGCTCCTGAGAGTTGTTGCTGGATTTGAACGGCCAAGCCAGCGGGCCGCAGTCCTGCACTCAACCACTTATGCCACCGGAGCTCAGCCCCGACACTCTGTTTTATCCCCTACCATATGTTGTTTTGTTTTGTTTTGTTTTTATCCCTGAAGGAGTTTTTCAGAGCAGAAAAAAAAATCCCAGTAACACCATTATATTATGACCACAAAAAAAAGTTCAAAGCAATTTTAGTAATGTCAATTTTGGCTCCTAGCAACCTACTCAGATGGAGTAGAACTGCTCCACAATGTTTCTGAAATTGTCAACTTTTATAAAAGACAGTCTTGTCTTTCTTTCATAGAGTGGTTGGGGGTTGGTACTACTGATCTGGTGATTAGTGTTTCAAGGGAGAAAAGAAGATCACAAATTTAAATATGCCAGAGAGACAGAGAGAGAGAGAGAGAGGTATTAGGCCTTAAAAGACAAGAACGATAAACCATCTGTATGTGGAAGCACTGGCATGAGGTCATGATGGTGTCCAAAGAACTCTCAGGCAGATACATTGGAAAGCATGACAAACAAGGGAAATTCATCATAAGATCATGATTGCAACAGATCAATTAATCACAATTTCAGGCAAGAATACAAGAAGAAAAGACATTATGATATAGATACAAATACAACTGCAGATTTAAAAGGTTTCTAAATTTATTTTGTGGCTTGGGAGAGGGGGATAACACATTGTGGTATTACCTGCAAGGTCAGCAGTTCTAACCCACCAGATGCTCCACATGAAAAAGATGACACTTTCAGTATCCACAGTGATTTACAGCCTTAAGAAACCACAGAAGCAATTCCACTTTGTCATGTTGTACCATTATGAATTGACATTGAATCTATGGTATAACAGTTGAGTTAGAGATAAAATTGCCTCATCGACCTTTTTAGGGGAAATGACGCATGACTAGGAAACCCTAGTACCCCAATTTCCATCAAGGGCAAGTTCAGGCATGTTCCTGAGAACTACAGTTCACTTCTGCGGGCTGCAGGGAAGTTACAGCAAATAAATTCTGCCTGAGATAAAATAGTTTCACATTTCTAATAGTCAAAAAACAAAAGCAGAAAAACCCCTGTAACCCTATATAGTCCCTATTAATTGATTCAGTTCTCTCATAAATTTTAACCTTCCACAATCCCAATACTTCAACCATTGAGCCACCAGAATGCCTTTTATGGTCATAGCATATATCTATTTTAATCAGTTTAATTAAACCATCAAGTGTATGGTTTATTATAGACATTTAATTTTAAAAACGTATATCTGCTCAAAAATGTATGGAATATGTTATATTAGGTCTATGATTCAATATTTCTTTTTTCTTATGACTTGTATTTAATGATGTTATTGGCATATAATTGACATATAAAGCAATTCAGCAGTTCAATCATATTAATGAGTTGTACAATCACAACAAGCAATTTTAGAATGTTTTTTCTTTCTTGTGCTCATTTCACCTTCCTCCCCTGCCATTCCCCACAAAGCCTTTCATGCCGTCACTACAGCACTAGCTCTATAGCTTTCCATAGCCTGGACTCCACATACAGGAAAACATGGGGGAACAAAAAGAGCACTACCAAACTATAACAGAGAAAAGTCACTTCCTCAATCAAGGAAAAATAAAAGCAGAAAAATATCTAAAACTACACCAAATTCGAGATAGATCAGAAAGGAAGATTATATGATAAAATGCTCAATTTTGACCTAATTGCCTCCACAGTTTTGGTAGTTACACAATCTAGTGTGAATTTGTAAAGGGGCGGGGTCTAGCCTGTCAATCGGGTTACAAATTGATAACCTCATTTTGGAGGCTCTAAGGACACAAATAACTCCCTGGAGGCAAGAAATGCACTCACTGCCTCTGTGGCTTTACTGAGGAGCCTGGTGGAGCCAGAACCCTGGAGTCTGAGGAGCCACATGGAGACCTGAGCCAGCGCTGAGATGCTTACACCCCCACTGGATCCACTAGACTGTCCACCCACTGGCCTGGGATCTTCCTGCCTTTGGTGTCCTTGCGTGTATTTCATGAGTCTAAAGAGGACTTTATAGATTGGTATCAGACACCGGGGCTAATATCAGACTAAAGGACTTGATCTGGACCGGGCTGGAATGTATTCTCAATATTCAATTGCTCTTGCATATTAGCTCTTTCTTCTACACAGAACAGTCTCCCTGGCTTTGTTTCAATATCTACCCAGGCTAACTCAGCAGGAATCTACTTTGCAGTGCTCTCTGGATGATAGCAAGACTATTCGTAGCCCTGGTCTATAGTCAAAAGGGGATTCACCAGAGTCTCAATCCATGTGTGGGTCCTATAAGTAAATTGTGGACTTTCACCATCACACATAGCCTTCTGCCAAGTGTGTTCACAAGCAAAGCTCTTTAACTTTTCCCTCATTGCATTTTAATTTTACTGTTTACAATACTGAATCACACAGACTGGTGAGCTTTTTCCTGTGACTTTAGCTTAGCCCTTCACTAAGTTAACTGTTTTTCGAAAAGCAAGCCTTTAGGAAGCTAAGCACAGTTATTTCTGATAGAGGTTCAGTCTATTTGCTCCACTTTGCCATAGCATCTGTATAAAAAAGACTGACTTATTGTGGGTATTTTCTACTTGTGGATGCCTCCATGCAAAATTAGCAGGAAAATGAAAATACTGCTGATATTGACATTCCAGTCATGCAAACGATGATATTAGGAGCTGGAGCTTACTTAATGGCACCAAATTAAAATAACAATTAATTTTTGGGTCTCAATTATTTTGTCATTTCAATTTTCCTATGTATACAAAAATATTTTTCTATTCAATATTGTTCCTTTTCCACTTTAATTTTTCAGTCTTTATCTGGATGATTTAATATTTGCCCTTGTGTCAGTCTGGGTAGAATAGAGAAACAAATTCATAGGCAATCATACTGAATATTGATAAAACACCCCAGTCCAGTCCAGTTCAAGTCTATAAGCCTAGTATTAGCTCATATATTCAATATCAATCTACAAAATCCTATTCAGACTCTTGAAACACATGCAATGATGCCATATGCAGGAAAATTGCTGGCTAGTGGGTGGAAAATCTTGTGGATCCAGTGGTGGTATAAACATCTCAGCACTGGCAGGGGTCGCCACGTCACTTCTGCAACTCTGGGGCTCTGGTTGCCATCAGTCTATCGCCATGTCGCTTGGCATCAAGAATGTCTCTCACAGACTGAATGTGTGTCTTTCCTCAAGAGAACTATTTATCTCGGTAGCACCTCCAAATGAGATCATCAAACTGGCACCAGACTGACAGACTAAACTCCACTCCTTCACTCTTAATCCTCTCAAATTAACAACGGAGTAGAGCTTATAACTGCCACAGCTAGAGTCCATTCTTCAATATTTTCCTCGAATGTACTGGTATTTCTTTGCTGTTTGAAGGCTAGGTCTAATTTCAAATTGTATGTCTTGGTAAACTGGGAAGTTAAGTAAAGCATTTTTTCTTTTTCCTGTTATGTGAGTGGTTTGAGGTTTAGACAGAAATCCAGTGAGGCAATAGCTTGGTATTCATATGGTAAGCGAAGGGCTAGTGGTTAGAACCCACTCAGGGATCCCTGGGAGAAAAGATGGGATCTTGTCTGAAAAGATCACAGTCTATGGGCCAAACTTCTGAATAGGTGGCCATCTATGGGCCAGTTCTCCTCTGTTTTACGGGGCCACTGTGGGTTGAAAGTGGCACAATGGCACACACCAACCATTAGAACACATCACCATAAGAGACAACTAGTCTTCTATTGTCTTTAAACCTAGAAGGAGGTAAACTAAATGCTAGTTTGTACATATTTTTTGTAGACGTTTGAGGATAAGAAGAGTGATCATAGGTACTCTCAATGATGCTGATGTCAATTTTTCACAGAAAGGTTTACAGATTACACACACACACCGGGATGTCCCCTGCATTTTGATCACTATCCTACAGTAGTCTTACTGAATGTCCAACCTCTACAGTGTCCCATCAAAAGAAATCTCCTATTCCTCTTACAGTCTCAATGCATGAACACTCCCGAATGGGATTCATGCCCCACCATTTGCAGAGCCCTGCATTAGCCAGCTCTGAGAGGGTACAGTGTGGGAGAAGAGATTGGAGGAGAAGTCCAGTTACTTCCTCTGACAAAGACAAAGTTCCACAAAGGACAGCATCCCTTTCTATTTTATTAAAATAAAAGTTTCTTACACAATCACAACTTAAATAACTTTAAAACAAGAAATACATTAGCATCTTTATTACAAATGTAATTGGTTTTCTTTTAGTTTCATTCGTGGGGATAGGGTCACCAGTTAAAATACACCACTGTAAAATCTGCAATTTAAATTTCATTTCATGCTGCATTGTGGAAATAGTTTACATAAATAGCATCCATTAATCATTAAAAAACAAAGGTTAAATGTAAATTAGGTCCCTACTATTATTTCTATGATTATTTATGGTTTTGCAGTAAAGTTTATTTTTCCCCCTGAGATTGAAAAAATTCTTGATTTTCAAAGTGAAATACCTTTAAACTAAAATTGATAACCTCCAGAAATAAATTGACTCAGACAAAGTACTATACATTGTGAACAACATTTGAAGTAAAGGAGCATCTTAGCTCTCAGTGGTAATTTTAGGTATGTCACTATCTAATTATGAAGTCGCTTTCTTCATGAGTCCTGCATATGCATATTAAATAACTCTACTGAGTACAATTTTGAGGGAACATGATATGTTTTTTAGTGTTTGTAATTATTTGAATGGGGTTGGAAAGTTTCCTTGATTACTTACCAGCTTATTAAACAAGGGAAGATGACACCAATAATATGTCAATATGTCAACATGCAGTCACTAGTTTTAGTGATTAGTTTTAATTTACACTGACAAAAGTCAAAAACAACTTTGCAGACACTTTGTCTCAGTAAAGTACTTTGTCTCTACAAAGTACTATTATTCCCTTTATTTGGAAACACTTGAAAAATTGAGGCACATTTTTCACCATTCTAAACAAAAATTATTTTGTACTCAGAATATCTCTCTTCTTAAGATCAATATTTATATTTTATTATTTTACTCTTATTCTAAGGACTCCGGCATACTCTTGATATTATGCTAACTATGAGAGTCTCAATTTGAAAACCACAGTAGAATAATTTTCAAGTGTAAAAGGTGCCTGAATTAAAGTGGTGAAAAGGAGTTTAGAATTTTAATATATAAGAACTCAGATATATTACAGAGACTAGTCTCTGAGCAAAACACTAATGATTATGCTTCTTCTGGTAATCAATTGCATCTCATTTTGTCCTGTTGCTTTCTTTATGCATATTTTAAGTATATAAATAATTTAATAGTGTGATGAGTGATGCCGTAGTTGGTAGATACTACTATACCTATTTATTTCTTTTTGAACAACATCTTCATAATAAACAGTTGGCACTGCACTAGGAAAATTTCATGTCTTTGAAAATACAATGGCATCTAAAATGCTTAATGAGAATTTTTCAATATATCAGCAATTATATTAGTAAACTATAATGATTCTATCTATTTTGATAAATTTAGTGAAGTACTACATTAAGCTTGTATATATATCTGAGAGTTCTAACATATGATTCTTATAAACTATTTTAATGGTTTTACATCCACACTTTGTCAAGAGTACACTAATTCAAGGTTTGTTATATGTAAATTCAAGTCTGTGACTCATTTTCTCAAAGCAAAGATTATAGTTTGTACCCTCAACTTATTTTGTATTTTACTTTACTAATGTAATAACACAATTACACTTTAACTTTCTCTGAAGCATTATCAATTAAAACTAATATGTTAAAGAAGATAGATTAAAAAATAAAAGGTAAATGAATCATATTAAGATATATATTTAGAGTATTTTGATAATATAACATTAAAACTCCTTACACTGAAGTCAAATTTACAGACTTTTCTGTTAGAAATCTACAACCCCATGACTCTGAAGACATGACTTGAATTTGTTTTTTCAACTTTAAAATGAACAACGTATATATTTTACATTGTCTTTGAACATGAAGCAATATGTATAACAAGTACGCTAGGGGAAACTTTATAAATTAATTTACATTTGAGAACAAATGTCATACAAAGTACATTTCTGATACTATTCTGAACACCCTTGAACACCATATGTGGTCGGCATTATGGTTTCTTGGCATCAATCCATAATCTATTTCCAGCAGCTACCATTTCAAAAATTTATGAAGACCTGGAAAGCACAGAAGGGCTTAAGAAACCACTTGAGTTCTGCTTATTAGCATATGCTCATTAAGCCTAATCAATAATTGATGAACCATTTGTGAAAAGCATATGGATTAAATTACGTCTTGGCTTAAACCATTTAGAAAAGAGCCATAAGAAATTTTGTCCCATGGTCTGTTGTATAAACATGATGTCAAAACTGATTCCATAATAGATATCTAGAATACATGGACTTTTTTCTCTCTAGACCATAGTGAATTATAAGGCTCTACACCAAATTTATATGTTTTTTACAGAACTTAGTATAGGAACTATCAAAAATTTTAAATGTGACATGATAGCATTGTAATAAAATTTTAAATAGCTTTTAGGAAATTCTGGAAGAAAAAAATGGTGCCTCAAAAAGGTTCACACTAGTTCAATTATGATCAATGAATGGAAATTGTAATCATTTCAATTTTAAAATTCAGATGACTTAGAATAATAACCAGATAGAACCTTCAGCGCTCCCTGGCCAGGCACTCGGAGTCGGGCACTGCTAATTTTGACTGCTCAAACTCTGTTAGGCATGAGATCTAGTCTCTATGTAAACCATAGACTACAGTGGCTTGTAGAGAGAGATTAGGTGGCTCATGGACCTTCTCCAATTAAATTCAGATTGAATAATAATATTAAAATGATACAATCTGGATGTACACTTTTCTTGATTTTAAGCCAGCAGTGTCCTTTTATTCAGACCAGAAGTATTATGTGTGGTTCACATTCATTTTCTGTATGAACACAAGTGCTTTAGAATTCCAATTCTTCTCAAAGTTATCCATAATTTCTTATGATCCACACAGTAAAATGTACTTGAATATTCAATAAAGTATGTGAAAATTGTGTTTGAGTTTTCTCTGATTTCATCTAAGATTTTTTTGACATCAGCAGTGATATTCACATGCCATATTTTATTCTGAATCTTGCTTACATTTCTGATTGTTACCTGCTGAAACCATTTATACCTAAGTGAGCACTTTTAGTATTGCATTCAATTGTTTACATTGATCAGTGTTGTTTATACTTTTTTCTATTCCCTTGAAATAATTGAATATCAATGTTTTTTTGTACAGTAACTCTGTTCTTTATACCTTTTTTTGATGCATTCTGCATGGCTTAATATTTTGCTTATAGAATCTTTCAACGTTGCAACTTGAGGCTTGGAGTTGTTCTTCAGTTCATTGGCTTGACAAATGTCAAGAATCTTGTTCTCATTTTGTTTTCCAACTCCAAATAATGTCACATTTCATTATAATACTTTATTTTGAAGTCTTGTGCTGTTTGAAATATTCTACTCAGTTCTTTTGCTTCATCAATTCTACCTTTAACTTTAGTTAATAGAGCTATAAATCTAAGCTAAGAGAAGAGAAAATTAACTTGAGTAGAAATATTGAAGGATTGTATAGATAATATATTGAATAGTATAGAAAGCAGTCCAAGAAGATGAAAGAAATATAAAGCCAATGTGTGAAGAAGATTTGGCTGATATTCAACCAGTTTAAGAATTAGAATAAGATAAATAACTGATGGCTTTGGATGAAGAATTCCAAGATGCAGTGAAGGCACATCCAAAAAAAGTTTTAGGATTGACAAGCTAGCAGTTGAAATGTGTCCACTGGAATTATTTACTAATCTATGTCAAGAAAATTGGAAGACAGCTACCTAGAACACCAACTGGAAAATGTACCACATCCATTCTCATTCCAAAGAAAGGTATTTTGATAGAATGAAAAAAATCATCAAACAATATCATTAATATCATGCAAAGGTAAAATTTTGCAAAACTTAAAAATGATGAATGTTACTTAAAAGTGGTTGTAGCAGTACATCAACAGGAACATTCCAGAAGTTCAAGCTGGATTGAGAATATCTTGAAGGAGAAATATTATTGGTGATGTCAGATGGACTGTGACTGAAAACAGAGTACATAAGGAAAATACTTATGGTGTTTTGCTTTTTGGACTATGTGGATCATAGCCATCTATGGATAACATTGGGAAAGATGGGAATTCCAAATGGTTAATTTTACTCATGAGAAACCTATACATGATGCAACCAGAGGATATTGTTTCATTTAAATTTTAAAAAGTGTATGTCAGTGTAGTATCATTTCACCGTTTGTGTTAGTCTAGGTAGACTAGAGAAATAAATTCATGGACACTCTCAAATGTAAAGGAAAGAGCTTTATATACAAGAATATATATATACACATATATATTAGAATGAATATATATATATATATAGAAAGCATCCCAACCCAGTCCAGTCTAAGCCCATAGCTCCAATATTAGTTCATATGTCTAATACAATCTATAAAGTCCTCCTCAGACTCACAAAATACAAGCAATGAAATCGAATGCAGAATGATCATAGGCCCGTGGGTAGAAATTCTCTGAATCCAGTGGTGTTCAAAGCATCTCAGTGCTGACAGGGTTCTCCACGTGGCACCTAGCTTCCAAGGCTGCATCAGGGTAGGTTCATGTGGCTTCTCCTCAAAGACGTCTCACAGGGTTGTCAGGAGAGTCTCCAAGGGTCAAGCAGAAAGAGAATGTGTCTCCTGCCTCCAAGGAGGACAATCTAGGAGTACCCAGAATTCTCAGGAGAAGGTGACGCCCACACAGAAGCTTCATTGGCTAAGATCTGATTTTTAGATTAGACTTCACTCATGCACTCTTAAACATCTCAAGTTGACAACAAATTATATAATTACCTCACTGTTCATTTCTATCTATAAACTGAAAAATAATCTGAAAATCCTGAATAGATGAAGTAGAACACTGTATCATGTTTGAAGAAAGGCTCATTAACAACCTAAGATTTGCAGATATCACACTTTGTTTGTTGAAATACAAGAGGCTTGAAACATTTACCAATAAATATCAAAGACCCCGGCCTTCAGTAATTATTACAACTCACTATAAAACAAGCCAAAAGACTCACAACTGGACTAATGGACAATATCATAAGACAAGGAGAAAAATGAAGTTGCAAAGGGATTTACTTTCACATAGACCCATAAGTGTATTCATTAAAGCTATTGCATCAAGTAAGCCACAGTATAAGACATATTTAAATACGTAAAAGAACAACAATGTTATGGGAGCATATATGTTTATTAACTTATTAAACGAGTATAAAGGTATTAAATCAAAAGTCACTTAAAAATTGATGGATTCCACAGGTGAAATTGAATCATGGCACCTATGTAAAACAGAATTAAACATTTCTCAATTTTACATCATCCTTAAATCATCCCTATATTTGACTCAATCATATGGCTTATGGAGGTTATCGGTTGCCCATACTGACACTACAGTTCAATAAACATGATGTCCTGATCCACTGATTTGTGGTGTGATGGGTTACTACCTGGATGCTAATCACAAGGTATGCAGTTTGAAATCGCCATATGTTCTGCTGGAGAAAGATAAGAATTGATACTCCTGTAAAAATTTGAAATCTCAGAAACCTCAGAGGCAAGTCTATTTTGTCATGAGATTTCTGTGAAATAGAATAGATTTGTGGCCATCAGTTTGTTTTTTGAGGGGGTTGGCCAAGGGTGGCATGGAAAGGGGAGGGAGAAGGTGTAGATGACATGCCCCCAAAAATTTAATCAGGCAATGTCTTCCATGTCAAAATATGTAACATTTTTAGTGCCAAATATTCAGAAGTAAATTCCCAGATTTTTCTTCCTAGTTTTAGTCTAAAACTGTTGAAACCGATAATCCTGTTGTTATTTAACCTGCCTTTGCACAGTTTTTAACTTCCCACCAACATACAATCCATCACAGTAAAAGAGCAATAGAAAACTAAAAATAGAGGTAAAATTATATAGAGAATTATTACATGGAAAAGAACTTAAGGTAATTTAAACAGCAGAGCATGCTACTTTTCATGCAGTTCATATGCATTATTATCCTGCTCAATTTTCTAAATTTATACAATAAAGTCTCATCTTTATCATAAATTGGGTTAGAAAAATTCCTGTTACTCTAGGCAAGGGGTTGTGAATATGAACACATGGAACTGAAGAAAAATCAGAGTTGTAGCAGATCGCAATTTGGAAATATGAATTTCAACTCACTGCATTACCCATATTCATTGCCTAATGGGCATTGGAATTAATCAGTTAAGGTTGCATAGTTTATTATTTACCATTTCAAATATGGCCTCAGTCATGTCAATGGTTTTAGTCAACTGAATGTAGCAGAAGATGACTTTCCAGTTCCAAAGTTAAGTTCAATGAGATTATCTACAGTGTTTGCATGTTTCTGGATTTCTATTTGTACTGCTGCCATTACTTTAAAAAAGCATTAAATCTCTGAGATTAAAATGGCTGGTTAATGTTTCTAACTATGCTTGGCACATATGGTCCCACAAAATCAAACTTACTGAAATCATCTTGTCTAGACCCATCTTGTTCAACTTGTCTTGTACTTCTTTAGAAAGCGGAGGGATAATATGGATTAGGGCACATGTAGGTAATCATTTAAATTATTGCAGTTCATTAGAGACCATCATAGGTGATAAGATTGTATAAAGAATAAAACATATATGATACAAGTTATATAAAGAGAAATGACTATTTTATAATATGCCAAAAGTAAAGTCAGAGAAGAACTTTCAAGGAATAATGAAATTGGAAGACTTGAAACCCTGCTCTGCAATGGACAGAATTTTAAAGCATCACGGTTTAGTTAGGGATGTTACGGCCAATTTTTTTGTAGTTTTAAATTGAAATTCTTTTGAAAATTCAGTTATTTATATTTGAAATTAAATGATTGATTCATCAATTTCTTGTGGCATCACTGCCCTGGTGAGAGTAGGAAGCCCAGCCTTGCTCCTGTAGAGCTGCTGCTGGATTTGAATAATCAATGGTTTTTAAGTATCCCCAGCAGCAAAGCCTTTTTACTGTCTCTGCTTCAAGTATACTGAAAGCAGTTTCTTCTGAACTGTTGTCAGCAAGAGTACCTGCACACTTCCTAAGCCTATCATGTCTCAGACCAACTAGGAGGTCTTGGAGCATCACAAAGGGTGAGAGGATGGGAGGCAAATTGAATCATCATCTTGCTCCAGACTTTGATCTCACATAACCATGCCTGCCACCAGTTGCTGTGTGGTCATTGTTGATGCACCCACATCCTATGTGACATAGTTGAGCTGTAATTCATAGGATTGTTAAAGGCTGATCTTCAGAAGTATATAACCAGACCTTTCTTCCAAGACACGAAGATGCCTTCAATCTACTGAACACTGGGCCCGTAGTTCAGAGAATAATTGTTTGCATTACTCAAAACAAAAGATCAAATGGAGTCGATTTCAATTCATAGCAACTCTAAAGGAGAGAGTAGAACTTACCTGTGGGTTTTTGAGATTGTAAAACTTATGGGTGTAGAAAGCTTTCTGGGATTTCTGGTGGTTTTGAACTCTGAACTTTTGGTTACCATAGGAATGTATAACCAGCAGACCACTAGGCCAATGACATAGTAAGTCACTATACAAACAGTCTTGCATAACCATAGCAATTAATTTTAGTCAAGAGAGAGAGATATCAAGGATCCAGAGAGAGAGAAAAGTCATATAAGAGTATTGAATTATTTTCTTCCCCTAGCCCTGGTGGCATAGTTGGGATACCAAGTACAAGATTGCCAATTCAAAATTACCAATAGCTCCATAAGATAAAAAGGAGGTTTCTACTCCCACAAAAAATTATCATCACAGAAAACCACAGGAGCTCTTCTACTCTGTCCTATAAGATCCCTGTGGGAAAAAAAAAGATCCCTGTGAGTCCAAATTAAATGAATGTCACAGAGAGTTTAGTAGTTTATGTGCTATGATAAGTACCAAAGTGCCTTGCAAGTTATTATATAATGTTGCATCATTGATGTGTTAGCAATTAAAATAGGAAGAAAAGGCAGGTTACAATGAGATTGAACATCACTGATGCAGTACCTTCTATTTCCATTCTTGTTCATGTTGACCCATCTATTTGGGCTGCCTTTTATAAGCAGTACTCTTTACTATTTTCCAGCATCAAACTGCTGTTCTTAGTGTGGCTTCACAAATAGCTTATTTCAGCATGTCATAATACTGCAGAGGAAAAGGTACATTTAAAATGCAGACAGAAATTTTCATACATAAGGTGGAAAATATCAAAGAAAACTATGTAATGTGATCTGGTTGTTACTATGAAAATTCATTTGCACTGAATTATTAGCACCAGGAATGAAATGTTTCTGAAAGATGATTTAATTATCCCAAGAGTTATTGGTTCCTATCGGAAAAGGAATATTAGGTTTCTTCCTTGGTGATTAATTAGGATGTGATGAATAATGTCAGATAAAGGAGCACTACTCGGCATATATTAATGCTACTAGAATTTTGGTAGCTATTACACATTACAGATAGCAGTTCCATCTTAAAAAAACTAAATAAAACTGCATAATATACTTCTTGTTTAGGAAGCAAACATTTAAAGAAAATAGTTTTCCTAGGCAAAGCTATTAAAATATATTTTTAAATGTTCATGTGCCCTTTTTCATCATTTCCCCAACTTTTTATTTATTCAGAATTTTTCCACCACTATTAATGTACTTTTGTTTTAGTGCCTCAAGTTATAGGTGAAAATACAAGTGTGTGCACCCAAAATTTTAATAACTAAACTTAAATAGCTATCTTTTCCACATGTAAGGAAAAGACACCTTAGACAATCTTAGAAACATCAAAGCTCTTCCTACGTTCATTAGCTATATTCTTATACATATTCCTATATGTAACTATTCCCTATATATATGTACATTTCCAATTGGAGATTAGCTCTTTCAGAGATATGTTGTTTTACATTTTTTAGCAAAAAAATAGTATCTAGTTAGAGATTAGTTCAAATCGCTATTAACTATGCTATTTTCATATTAGATATGGCTAAGTATTTTTTTATGAAATATGGAGCAGGCTGAAGATCTGGAACAGAATGGGAGGCCATGAGCAGTTGGGAGTTCTGGAGCAGGACAGAGATAGGAGCAGAGCTCTTGTCTTCTCTTGAAAGTTGACATTGAACTGGGTCAATTTCAGATAGCTCTCACAGCCCAAGGCAGGAAAGTGGTAAAACTCCCTGCTCTCACATTCCCTTCCAACATCAAACGTCAGAATTAGAGATGTCTGTGTGATACTCACTCAAAGGTGGTGAACAGCAGAACTGTATGTGAAGGTATATAGTGGATAGTATAAGATACAGGAATAATAAATAAATAAATAATAAATAAGGATTCTTTTGAGGTAGAGTGGGGATGTTGAAGATAAAGGCAAACTGATATGAAGGAGTTCAAGAAGAAAGAAAATTCTTGGGAACTGATTGTGGTGGCAATTATACCATACTGCTTGATATATTTGAACTACGGAATGCTATAATATTTTAAGAGTTCTCAATAAAATGATTTTTAATTAAAAAACCATTTTATTAGGGACCCGTACATCATTTTTTCAATACATAAATAAACATACTGTAGCAAGAACCTTCGCATGTCCACTGCCGTCATCATTCTCCAAACATCTGCCTTTTCCCTTGAGCCCTTGGTATCGGCTCCTCCAACCCCTCCCCTCTTCCCCTGCTCTCCCTCCCCCATCAAGCCTCAATACTTTATAAATTATTATTGTTCTGTCATATCTTACCCTGCCTGACACCTCCCTCAACCCACTCTCCCTATGCCCGTCCTCGAGACAGGTCATATATAGATCCTTGCAGTTGGTTCAGTCTCTCTACCGCCCTTCTCTCCACCCGTCCAGCAGTTCCAATCTAACCACCGGTGGCAGGGGGCTCATCCAAACTGATTTCCCCATATCTCCAGCTGCCCTCTCCACTAGTGTACCTTCTCCAGTCCATGCGGATTTGCAAGGTAGAGTTGGGATCATGATGGTTTGGGGGAACTAGAGGAAACTTGTATGCATTATCACTAACTGGCTGCACCTTGACTAGTCTGTCTCCTCCCCATGACTCACCTGTAAAGGGGTGACCAATTATCCACCAGTGGGCCTTAGGTCCCCAACCTGCTCTTCCCCTCACACATAATGAAGTGCTTGATACCTGCTCCCTTTGGCCCCTCTTGATCACATTTGGTGGTATGCTTCTTCCACGAGGACTTTGCTGTCTCCATGCTGAATGGTGACTCGGTTATCTTCAAGTCTTTGAGACTCTAGACAATCAATCATTTGGTAGCTGGGCACCACCTTTTCTTCTACTCTGTTCGCCTCTGTATCCATTTGTCTTCAGCAATATCAGGAGTTAATTGGTCCATTCATTTTGATTTTTGTACTTTGATGCCTGATGCCTGATAGTTTCAGCACCTCATGATCGAGAAGGCAAGTGAGCTTCTTTTATGGTGGGTTTTGTTGCTCCTGAGCTAGATGACTGCTTATTTTATGCTCAAGGCTTTAAGACCCCAGATGTTATATCTTTTGATAGCTGGGCACCATCAGTTTTCTTCACCACTCTTTCTCATGCTCCCACATGTCCTCATTGGGCACCTTGGGGATATGTGCACACTGTGATATGTGTTCCCCTCACTCCCCCCCCCCCCCCCGTTTGATGTCTATTGCCTAGACCTTTCACCACTGTGTGGCCACACTGGCTGTTCTGCTTCTTCTGTGTGGGTGTGGTCTCTTCTCAAGTAGATGGTCTATTGTTTATCTTTAGGCTTTTAAGACCTCAAACGATATATCCTTTGATGGCTGGGCACCATCATCTTTCTTCACCACATTTGCTTATGTACCCATTTTACTTCAGTGGTCATGTTGGGCCAGTTAGCCTCAAGGAATACCAGATTCATAGAACAAAGTGTCCTTGCATTGAAGGAGCACCAGGGTGAGGGCCCAAGGTCCACTTGCTGCCCTAATATTTGGTCTGTAGATATGTTCTAAAATTTATTCCCACCTTATAACAGATTGTTGTATTTATGTATTGACATACCCATGTTAGACCTCTGCAAGTGCCCTTTACCTTTGCCTTCTATCTCTTTCCTCTATTTCCTTCCATCTCCCTCCTGTCCTACCATCTTTTTCCACCTTCATTGGCGTTTCCGTGTTTCTTCATAGATTCATTGTCCTTGCTTAATCCCGACCAGGCCTCCCACACCCTCCTTTCCTTGGATTCCAGACCATTTGTTGCTCTGCCTCCCCCATCCATGTGTTTGTCCATACTCCCTTCTCCCCCCCTCTCTCATGTCCCCAGGAAACATTTATTTGTCCAGTCCTTTCTGTGGCGCATTGGGTCTCCAGAGGGATGTATTACTCCAAGCATCATCTGTCGACGTAGAGTTGGACCAGCTCTCTTCCTCTTCCTCCATTCTTGTCTTTATCCCTGTGGGTGTGGGATGCTGGCTCCTCCCCCAACCTGTTCTCTGCCACTCCCACTTCTAGAATTGGAGTCCATCTGACTCTGGTTGCTTCCTGGTTCTATAACTCTCTTTTCTTGCAACTTTCCTTGCATCCACGCTGTCCTCATGGTTGGGTGCTTTGTGGTAGGAACTGCTCGTCCACTCTGGTTTCTGTGGAGACAAGAACAGTACTCCTCCCCTGGGTCGATTAGTGCCCCATTCCCTTTCATTTATCCTTTCATTTTTGAACTCCTTTTATCTCCCTATCCCCTCTACCCCTTCATCTTTCTCCTACTACTGTGTTGCACCCAACGTGTACCTCCCTGGGTTTGGTCCTCCCTCCTCCCCTTACCCTACTTCTTGGACCAACTGTTATGGTATAGGAATTTTCGCTTTTATACTCACCATACTGTTTCTACTAACCTCAGGGGGCTCATGCAGTACTTATACTTTTGTGATTGACTAATTTCGTTTAGCATAATTTCCTCCAGTTCTTCCCATGCAGAGATGTATTCTCTATGCTCGTCCAAGCTTTTGAGTGAGGCATTGTACTCCATTGTGTGTATGTGCTAGAGTTTGTTAATCCATTCACCTACTGATGGAAATTTAGATTGTTTCCAACTCTTTGTGATTGTGAATTGTGCTACAATGAGCGTTGGTTTGCATACCACTGGCTGTGTTTTATTTCTTGCCTCTTCTAGGTATATAACCAACAGTGGGTGTGGCAGTCATGTGCTTTTGTTAATTTTTTTATTGAAATGTAGGGGTGGAGTCTAGCCTGTTAATCAGGAGATAGCCATTGGGTAGTCAATGAGGCCTCTATGTGGGCCTGGCTTTCTCCTAAGACTTCTGGGAAATCTCACGATATTTCCCTCATGAAGATGAGAAGCTATCTTCCCCAGTTGTTGGGAGTTAGTTTCAGAGACAATGAATCATGGAAAGGACAAGTGTGTGCGCGAAGCTAAAGCAGCCGTCGGAGAGACCACACAGCCTTGCCCTGATGGAGTCAGACCTCTGAAACTGGAGTGGCATGCTGTTGATGGACCCTGAGCCCTGGAATTGAGGAGCCATGGGGAGACCCCTGCCAGCACCGAGACTCTGCACTCACGGACCTGTGACTTCGTGAGTCAGAAAGAGACTTTATAGACTGATATTGGGAGTTTGGGTAAATATCGGACCTATGACTTTGTAATGGACTGGACTGGCATGCTTTCTCAATGTACTATTTCTCTTACATATAAGCCTTTTCCTTATATCCATATGCATGTCTGTGAAATTTGTTCCTCTAGTCTACCTGAACTAAAACATTATGGTACCTCAGGAGTGGGGTACTAGAGGAACAAATCAAAAGATGGAAAGTAGAAGCTTGTTTGATGTGTACCTCATGGTATTGTTACTTCTTTGGCTAGCCAGAAGTCAGATATGTCCTTGCAGTTTACTGAGTTATTTTCTGGAAACAATGTGGGAAGTTGATGTTTTGATTATTTTGTTTGGATGCTGCCTTCCTTTGTTCTTATGTAAAATGAATACTGTTAATATATTCCTTGAGCTAAGGGATAAAAGCAGCTTTTTAAATGTCTCAGAACTTATCCTGCTAAAGGAGAATGGTTAAGAAGGTCAGAATGCCTGACCCAAAGCAGGGATCTGTTTGGATGCCTTCAGAGACCTAATTCAATGTTGTTGTGTAAATAGTAGTTTAGAAAAGGATATAGATAAGCTTAGTAAGTATTTACCTTGACTGTTTTAAGAATTAAGTTTGATTTCTGACTATGCTATTTGTACTGAGTTCTTATGCCTGTTATTGTAAATATAAGGATGCATAGAAAGGTTTATTGGGAAATATGGAAAGAGTTTGCAAATCCAATTACCTTAACCCAAGCATTGACCTCTAGAGGGTTTAGGATCTAGCGTCAAAGACATCTCTAAAGTGATTAACCCCTCCTTGAGCTTAAATGAGTTTAGGCCACACCTGGAAAGACTTCTCTGAAGAAAGTAGTCTGACCAGTCTTTTGGAGTACTCAGGATACTTGTAGTCTAAGAGAAGGTCAGACTGACTTATAAAGAAGGATAGAGTCTATTTCCTTGGAAAATCCTGACTAGTGATTGTCTTCAGAAGTGAAGGAATCTGGAACCATGAAGATAACTCCTCTCTCAGTCTGAATGTTAAAGGAAACTTGTGGCAGGCTGAAATGCTTGCTAGGTGACCACCCAGATTTACTGCTTGTCGATGAAAGCAGTAGAAATGCAGAAATAAAGAACTGGATTGACTTTGGTCACTGACACCCGGAGACTTGGTTCACAGGAACTAGAGGAGACGAGAGCGTATTGACTGGTCTGAATTTCATGACCTAGCCTGAGAGAGCTAGGCATGTTGAGAATTTGTTGGGACCTTGGTCTAAGGGAAGGTGACCAATGGCTACCCTGGTAGGCTAAGTGAAAAAGCCCCCATTTAGTTGACCAGAACCCTACCAGAGGAAGAGATGTAATTTAAGTCTTGAACTGGTGCATATTGTTGCTGACTTTATGGATGGCCTGTCATGATTTGACTTTGCTAATGGATGCACACTTCATGAGTTTCCAACTGGAATGAAGATTCTTCATGTTGAAGGATATGATTGTTTCCCCAGAGCACTGGGTTGGTATAAGTGGGCAACACAGAAATTAGATACCCAAAATGGGGGAATAAAGGCACAAGGTGGTTGGCTTGCAAACTCTTATAGGTGGTGGAATAAATATTCATAGGTTTAGAGGATCAAAGTGTAAATATTTTGTAACTACAGTTGTAAGGCACAGGATATCTTTTGTTCACTTATAGAATGTTATTTTTAAATGCTGGTGATATATGTTGAATTGTATGCATTTTAGTTTTATCCTGTTAGGTATAGATATGATTTTATTGTTTATTTGAAAGTTGCATATGGTTACAGAGTTATGTGAAAGTATAAAATTAACAAGAGGTGGTCTGTGGCAGTCATGTGTTTATGTTAATTTTATGATTGAAATGTAGGGGTGGAGTCTAGCCTGTTAATCTGGAGATAGCCATTGGGTAGCCAATAAGGCCTCTATGTGGGCCTGGCTTTCTCCTAAGACTTCTGGGAAATCTCACGATATTTCCCTCGTGAAGGTGAGACGCTATCTTCCCTGGTTGTTGGGAGTTAGTCTCAGAGACAATGAATCATGGAAAGGACAAGTGTGTGCGAGAAGCTAGAGCAGCCGTCGGAGAGACCACACAGCCTTGCCCTGATGGAACCAGACCTCTGAAGCTGGAGCGGCATGCTGTTGATGGACCCTGAGCCCTGGAATTGAGGAGCCATGGGGAGACCCCTGCCAGCGCCAAGACTCTGCACTCACTGACCTGTGACTTCGTGAGTCGGAAGGAGACTTTACAGACTGATATCAGGATTATGGGTTAATATCGAACTTGTGACTTTGTACTGGACTGGATTGGGATTCTTTCTCAATGTACTATTTCTCTTATATATTAACCTTTTCCTCATATCCATATGCGTGTCTATGACATTTGTTCTTCTAGTCTACCCAGACTGACACAGTGGGATAGCTGGATCATAGGGTAGTTCAACTTCCATTTTCTTTAAATATCACGAGACTGCTTTTCACAGTGGCTGTATATATCTACACAACCACCAACAATGTAGAAGTGTTCCTCTTTTACCACATCCCCTCCAACATTTGTTGCACTCTGATTTTCTGATCTGGGCTAGCCTCAAGGGTGTTAGATGATATCTCATGGTTGTTTTCATTTGCATTTCTCTGATGGCTAGTGAGTGGGAGCATTTTCTCATATGTTTATTGGCCATATGGGCCTCCTCCCTAGTGATACTTCTTTTCAGTTTTTTTTCCTTCAGTTTTTTTTTCCATTTCTTTATAAGGTTATCTGTTTTCATCTTCTTGCGTGTGATTGTAGATTTTTATAATAAGCCCTTTGTCTGCTGTACAATTGCAAAAAATCTTCTCCCAGTCTGTGGATTGCCTGGCTACCCTCTTGGTAAAGTCCTTTGATGCACACGTGTTTTATTTTAAGTAAGACCCATTTGTCAGTTTCAGATTCCCCTGCATGTGTACTTGTCCTATTGCAGTTAGCCTTTGTATTCCCTGGGTCAAGGTTCTTAGATTTTCCCCGATTCTCTCGCTAATGGTTTTGATGGTTTATGGTTTTACTTCCAGGTCTGTGATCCACCTCGAGTATTTTCTTGTGCATGGGGTGAGGTGGAGATCCTGTTTCATTTTTCTACATGTAGATTTCCATTGTCTCAGGCACCATTTGTTAAATAGGGCATCTTCTCCCACTTGATGTTTTTGGGGCCCTTGTCAAAAATCTATTGTCTATATGCTAATGGTTTTATTTCTGGGTTTTCTATTCTTTTCCATTGATCTGTGTATCTGTCATTTATGCCAGTACCATGTTGTTTTGACCACTGTGGCTTTGTAGTAAGCGTAAAAGTCAGGTAAAGCCAGTCCTCCAACTGTGTTCTTATCCTTGAGGAGATCCCTGCTAATTCTGGGCTTTTCCCCTCTCCATATGAAGTTGGTGGACAGTTTTTCCAGTTCTCTGAAGAAGGTTGTTGGTATTTGGATCGGGATAGCGTTGAACTTATAAAGTGTCCTGGGTAGGATAGACATCTTTATTATATTGAGCCTCCCAGTCCATGAGCATGGGATGTTCTTCCATTTGTGGAAGTCACATTTTGTTTCCTATAGTAGGGTTTTATAGTTTTCCTTGTATATGTCTTTTGTTTTTTTGGTTAGGTATATTCCTAGGTACTTCAATTTATTCTTGGCTATTGTGAATGGGACTTGAATGATTTCTTGATCTCCTCTTCTGTGGTCTTGTCAGATATGTAAAGCAGACCGACTTCTGTTTGTTGATCTTGTATCCTGCCACTCTTCCATATTCCTCTATTGCTGTTAGTACTCCAGTTGTGGAGCTCTTGGGATTTGCGATGTACAGGATCATGTCATCAGCGAATAATGATAACTTGACCTCTTCCTCTCCCATTTGGATACCTTGGATGTCTTTCCGTTGTCTTATGTTATTTGCTAAGACCTCAATACTATATTGAATAGTAGTGGGGGTAAGGGGCGTCCTTGTCTATCTAGTCCCCTTCTTCAGAGGGATTGATTTAGTCTTTTATCCATTGACTATTATGTTAGCTGTCGGCTTCTCATAGATACCTTGTATTAACCTGAGGAACTGTCCTTCTATTTCTATCTGCCTGAGCGTCTTGATTAGGAAAGGGTGCTGGATGTTGTCAATTGCTTTCTCTGCATCTATAGATATTATCATATTATCATCTTATCAATATGATGTATAATATTGATGGATTTATGGATGATAAACCACCCTGCATCTCTGGGATGAATCCTACCAGACCCTGTTGTACTATGCTTTTTATATATTTTGTATTCTATTGGCCAATATCTTGTTGAAGATTTTTGCATCTACGTTCATTAGAAATATTGGTCTATAGTTCTCTACTCCTGTGGGATCCTTTCCCTGTTTGGGTATCAAAGTTATACTGGCTACATAAAATGAGGTGGGGAGTTTTCCATCCATTTCTATTCTCTGGAAAATTTTGTGGAGGATTGGTGGCAGCTGTTCCCTGAAAGCCTTATGGAATTCCCCAGTGAAGCCATCTGGACCAGGAGCTTTTTCTGTTGGTACATACTAGATAACCATATCTATCTTTTCACTTGTTATGGGTTTGTTTAGTTTGTTGACCTCTGTCTGAGACAGTCTAGGGAGGGATTGTTTGTCCAGGTATTTGACCTTGTCTTCCAGATTGTTGAACTTATTGGAGTACAGATTTTCATAATACCTCGTGATAATCCTTCCAATTTTGTTAGGATCTGTTGTGATTTCCTCCATTTCACTCCTCATCCTGTCTATTGTTTGTTGTTCTTTTTCCTCTTTGGTCAGGTTTGACAGTGGCCTGTCGATTTTATTGATTCTTTCAAAGAACCAACTTTTTGCTGTATTAATATTTTGCATTGTTTTTGTGTCTTCCCAGTGGTTCAACTTTGCCCTAATGTTTATTATTTCTTTTCTTTTACTGTTGGAAGGGTTACTCTGCTGGCTCTGTTCTAGTTGCTAAAGTTTTTGTGAGAGCACGTCTGCCATACGACTCTCTTCCTTTTTCATATATGCTCCTATTGCAGTCAGACTACCTCTGATGACTGCCTTTGCAGGTTTTAATACAAAGTATTCTCATTCTCATTAATTTCTAGAAATATTTTGATCTCCCTTCTAATCTGGGTCATTACCCATTCATGCCGCACAGAAGTTCATTATTCATCATCCAACTGTTTACCCTTGTTTTACCACTGGTCCTTTTATTAATTTCCAGCTTTATGGCATGGTGGTCAGAGAAGGACATCTGCATGACATCTATGTATTTGAATTTACTTATGCTTAACTTGTGTCCAAGCATGTGGCCAACTTTTGAAAATGTGCCATGTGACCTTGAGAAGAATGTATATTTTTTTGCATTTGGATGGAAGGTCTATCAAATGTAATCATCTTATTGTGGTATTTAGTTCTATAACCTCTTTGCTGAAGATCTGTCTTTCCCAAAGATGTGACTTTCTCTGATAGTGGTGTGTTAAAATCTCCTACTATAATTGTTGAGTCTTCAAAATATTCTTTCATGTTCTGAGTAGTCTGATTGAAAATTTCATGGGTCTTTCTTTTGGTGTATATATATTTATTATGTTCAATGGTTCCTGGTGAAGTGTTCCCTTAAACATTATAAAGTGCCACTCCTTGTCTCTTTTAATGGCTCTAACCTTGAGGTCTGTTTTATCTGAGTTTAGGATTGCGACCCCTGATTTTTTTCATTCACCATTTGCCTGATACATCCTCTTCGAGCCTTATATTCTTAGTTTATTCTTTTCTGAGAACTTAATATGTGTTTCCTGCAGGCAACAGATTGATGTAGTACGTTTTCCAAGCCAGTCAGTCAACCTTTTTTATTTTAATGATGGAGTTCAGGCCACTGACATTTAGAGTTATCATTCCCATCTGTGGTGGGTTCATTGCGGACCTTTTGTGTTTTATGGTGTGTGTATTTTCTTATTCCCCTTTTCATAGCTCTGTTGTGTTTTCATAGGGGGCTTCTTTATTGCTATGTTTTCTCCCTGTGGCCGTATGTTCTTGGTGATTGGGGTTAGTCTGTTGGCTTCTTGGTGAGGTTGGAGTATAGGATGTTCTCCTGTTTGGGCTTGGTGGGTGTTAGTGCTATTGGCCATAGTGAGTCAGCAAGGACTTTCCTCAGGGTTGGGTGTCTCATGGCAAATTCTTTAAGCTTTTCTTATCTTGAAAGACCCTTATATCCCCATCTATCTTATTAGATAGCCTTGCAGGGTAAAGAATTCTAGGGGAGACATTGTTTTCATTCTACTTCTGGAAGATATTGGTCCAATCTCTTCTCCTTTTCATGGTTTCTGTTGATAGTTCTGCACATGTTCATACCTGAGAGTGCTTATATGTGACCACCCTCTTTTCTCTTGCTATTCTCAGGATTTTTGCTTTTTCCTCGAAGTTCGATAGTTTAACTATTATATGCCTTGGTGAGTTTTGCCTGGGGTGTTGTCTACTCAGTGTCCTCTCTGTTTCCTGTATGATATACTGGTTCTCATTCATTAGGTTGGGGAAGTTTTCTTTCAGAAATTCCCTTGTTCAATTAGCTGTTGATTTCTTCACCCTGTCTTGTTCTGGTAGGCCAATGATTCGGATGTTGTTCCTTTTCATAGCATTGCTCATTGATCTCAGGTTGTCCTCTGTCTCTTTTATTATCTTGTTTGATTGCCTTTAAAGTTCCTGGAGGTCAACCTGATTGTCTTCAAGGTCACTGATAAGAGTCTCAGCCTCATCCATTCTGTTCGTGAAATCTGCAAACCTGCACGCAGCTTCTGCTATTTCCCCTGTTAACTCCTGTATTTCCCTCTGATGCTTGATCCTCATTACCTCTATTGTGTACTTCAACCTTCTATAGTGGCCTTCATCCCCTCTATCATTGCATCGCTTGTCTGTGTAGCTTCTTTCATCTCTTTTATTTCTCCTATCAATCTTCTAGGAATTTCTTTTTGTGGCAGATCCACATCAGATTCTTCTATGAGTATAATGAGATCTGTTGCTGTGGTTTGTCTTTCTTGTTTTCTTATTAGCATAGATGTGGTGTTCTGTTGTTTACATGACGCTTTTGAAGAGGTTGGTGCCATATTCCTCGGTTACCAAAGGCCCTTGTGTACTTTCAAAGTGATTGGTGTAGGTGTTTTCACAACCTCTGTTTTACTATGGAGATTGGTCTGGTTGCTGTGTAGGCAGGTACTGTGTTGACTTAAAAGTCAGCTGTCTCCATGTTTCCACACAGTTTCCTGTGTACACAGACTCCTGGGCCCACAGATTTCCAGACACACACACTCCCAGCCACAGACTCCCACACTGTACAGTGCAGCAGGTTCCCACCTCTGGTGCTGGGTTTGGAGTAGTTCAGCTTAAGTCCTGAGCCAATCAGCTGTCCTCTTATTCTCACACAGATTCTGTGCACACAGGCTCCTGACCAAAACTCTGAGGCCCACAGACTGCCAGGCACACATGCAACCCAGGCTCCCCAGTTTGGAAAGGCTAGAGAGGCCCACAGAGAAGAGCCAGACTTAGGCGTCCAGGCGCCCTAGCTAGGAAAGGCAGGAGGAGGACCACAGTATAGAGCCAGCCTCAAGGAGGCAGACTTCCCACCTTGGAAAGGCCAGAGGAGGACCACAGGACAGAGCCAGGCTCAAGGGGTCAGACTCCCCACCTAGGAAAGGCCAGAGGAGGACCGCTGGGCATACCCAGACTAAGCATCCAGGTACCCCAGCAGGGGAAGGCGGGAGGAGGAGCATAGGGCAGCGTGAGAATCAAGGGGGAAGATTCCCCACCTAGGAAAGGCCAGAGGAGGCCCACAGGTTAGAGCCAGATTAAAGTGTTCAGGCCCCCCAGCTAGGAGAAGCTGCAGGCGGGCTGTGGCGCCGCCAGAAACTTAATCAGTCTGCTTCTCATGCCACTTCAGGTGGCAGAGGGATCGCGGCGCCAACAGAGACCGCAGAGGTCCAGTTCCCTCTAGGGAGAGAGCGACATTGAAATACTCCTGCCTGGCGCCAAAAAACTCCCGCCTGGTGCTTCCCTCCAGACACGTCTCTGCGGAGCGCTGCCCGAGCTTTCCTGGGCTCAGATCAGGGGAAATGGCGCAGGGAGTGCTGGGCCGCTCACTGTGCGTCAGGCCAACAAAATGGCAGGGTCGAGCCTCCACTAACCCGGCACGCATGGCTGCCTGTGGGCGGGAGGCGGTCCAGGCACTGGCCTTGGGTGCACTGGTCACAGTCAGTGGACACCGCTGGCGGTTCGTTCCTGGGTGTCTGGAGGGGGGTAGCTGAGCCCGCCAGGACAGTCGCCTTTGTTCTCCTGCACCGAGGGGATCCGTGGGAGACACGCAGTCTCCCTCAGGAGGGTGCAGGGCGTAGATCTTCTCTGTGGGGGTGTGGTGTTCTAGTCTAGCCCTGGGGGGCTCCAGCGAAGGCCCTCCTGTTCTCAGGACCCGGGTTGGGCAGTGGATCAGGGTAGGTCCTCGCTGGCGGGAAGGCACACAAAGGTTGGCCCGCAGAGGGAAATCTCCGATATATGGACCCAGGGCATAAAAGAAAGCAGATGTGGGGCAGGTTCCCCTCCTGGCCAGGGAAAGCCCCTCGTAGGGACCCTCCACTCACCAGAGCACTTCCACACGGCCTCCTGGACACCACACTTACCGGAGCTCCCTGTGTGGGCTACTTACTTTGGCGCCATCTTGGACCCCCTTAAAATGATTTTAAAATAATTACTAAATAAACCCCTTTGTTGGTTTGCCTTTAAAACAAAAAAGAAAAAGACATTATCTTTAACATCATATGTGTGTATAATAAAGTCAAAGGAGGTAAATAATAAAATATAATAATACAAAGAACGTGAGCAAAGAATATATAGAACACTGGAAGAGAAAGTCTGAAGTAAAATATAATCTGAAAAAGTAATTAAATAAATAAAAAGTCATGCCAAGACCTGAAAAGTTAATAAATCTTAGCATGAAAGTGAGGTCGTGGAAGAGGTGAATGTAGAATTAATAGAGGAATGGAGTAAGAAGAATGAGAGAACCTTCTAGAACAGAAAGAGGCAGTGAATGAGGAAGGTTCGTGGTGCATCTGAGGAAGTGAAAAGTTGCAGTTAGGCTGGAAGATAATACCTAAAGCTAAATATGATGTAATTTAATTAGGAGCAAGGCTAGATTGGGTAGGACTTTACAATCATATTAAGGTTTGTTTTTAATTTGGGAATAATGGAAAGCTACCAACATGACTTACACTAGGAAGTGAGCTGACAGATTTGCATTACTCTATGATCTCTTACACTGAGGGATGAGTTTTGAATTAGCATACACCAAGTATAGATATTTCAGAACAGTTTGCTGTCATCTCAGTGAAAGATTATCAATTGAAACTCACAAAGAAACTCTACCTCCATAAAAGAAGAGCTTTGGCAACTGATGCCTCTAAAACAGGGGTTCTCAACCTGTGGGTTGAGTGACCTCCTTTGGGGGTTGAACAATACTTTCATAGGAGTCACCCAATTTATAGCAGTAGCAAAATTACAGTTATGAAGCAGCAACAAAAATAATGTTATGGTTGAGGGGGATTATCACAACATGAGGAACTCTACTAAAGGGCCATGACCTTGGGAAGGTTGAGAACAACTGCTTTAAAGGTTAAAGGCAAGAAAACGCCATGGGACAATTCTGCTCCATAACACATAGGATTCCTATGAGTCAGAATAAACTTAAGGGCAGCTATATTGGGGATGGAGAAATCAAGATCTGTAGGACAACCGTGGGCTAGTGGCCATAAAGGGGGATGACTCCAAGGTTGTCAGGTCACATGACAGATCTATAGCGATTCCTTGGCAGGATGTTCTCTCTAATCCAAAGAATCAGAATTCAAGAGTAAGATGCAGGATTCAGACCCAGCAAAAAGCAAAGAAAACTTTTTCATAGCATTATTAGAGTGGAAAGATGTCACACTTCAGAGGAAACTTCCTTTCAATTAGACTAGTGCTCTGACCCGAATAATATGTTCCCCTACAATCTAATCTCATCTCAATCTGGAGGCTTACGAATTACTGCATTTTATAATAGTATGTTAGGTCCGGTAAGGGTGGATTAATTGGTGTGAATCGCCAAACCACTAAACACCTGGCCTAGCCAAGTTGATGGAAAACCTTAACTATCTCAAAAGTTAACAAAAATAATACTCAAATCATGTAGATATGAGCTCCTGGCTTCAACTATGGTGGCAATAGTGAAAGCAGAAAATATCAGGTGGATTTGAAAGATATTTAGAATTTAGAAGTTATTTCATTTGGGAGAAAAAAATTTAGTCAATGAACATACTCGGTTTCCAGCTTGTGAGAACCAGATAGGTGGCAGTGACCTAGGTAGAGATCTCAAGCTAACAATTGTAGATATGGGTTAAAAGAAAATATTTCAAATGCAAATTTAGTCAATGTATTCAGCTATTCAACAACAATAGCAAAATGAAGAAGTTAATATTCTGCACACTAGATTGGCATTTATACCTTTATGAATTGGAAGTAACACAGTCAACATACCCGTTTTTGGATCTTATGTGAGGAACGAACTGGCAGGCCATCAGAAAAGAATATCTTGTGATTAAATTTTATTGTTTGCTTAGGAAAATAGATATAATGCATTGCTATAAAGAATTCATTGTGATATAATGAATTTTCTTTAAAAGCATTAGCCTTAAGAGTGTAAAAGTACACTAAATGATTTAGATACTTTTGTCAGCATTCCTTTCAAAATATTAGCAGCTAGATCTCTTGATACGACCCTGAAGTAATTACAATGAAACTGCTTCCGCTAATGGTACCATCCTGCAGACAAAATAGGTAAATAATCTCAATGGTAAATTTCAGATACAGTGCCTAGTATAGAGCATGAATCTACTTTGAGGGCTGGAACTGGCAGGTGGGGAATGGGTGACAGAAAGATTACCTTAAAAAGTCATGTCTGATACCCTTTCTAAATTTAGCTACAGGATATTAACTTTAAGCATTTTCCTCTCTGGTTGAGTAAAAATATAGGGAATGTAAGTTTCAAAAATTTAAAGATGAAGAATATTATAAATGCAGTGTCTATTGCTTCTAGAATATTCCAAATGTAAGTGATTTATAGCAAAGTGGAGGTACAACCAAAAAAGAAGTTGATTATAAAAAATAAATCAGGATATTTTTTCAAATTATACTTGATATAGTTTAAGCCATTATGATTTGCAGTTTAGCATTTTAAATCCCATTAATTGTAGAATAAAGTCATGCTTCATTTTTGACAATTAAATACAATTTTACTGGAATAGAGAAAGAACTCTGAATTGTACTCAGAGGAAAAATTTTCTTTAAAGGTCACCCTTATTAAATGGCATGACAATTTGATTATGCCATTCATGCTTAATACACCCGAACTATTCCCAATACTGCAGCTGGAGCATTACTTTTTAAAATAAAAGTCAAAGATCTGATTTCTCCTCTAAACCCTCATCTCCCAGTTCACTTTCCTCTTATGATAAACCAAAGTCATTGCAATCACGTTCAACACTCTACAGGATTTCATACCCCATTATCACCTCATTGGCATCACCATACTCTGAAACTCTTCCCCTTGCCTACTCTATTGTCAAGAGATTGCCCTCTTAATCTCTCAGGGCTGACAATTTTATTCTAGCCACAAGGTCTCCTAAACTGTCCATTTCCTGCCATCCCAGGAACGTTTTCTCCTCTTTCAAGTCCTTTCCAGATTTTATTTTCTTAATGAAAAATTGATTCTTTTCTGATTATTGTATTTAAAATTAAAGTCACCTTGCACTGGCACTACTAACTATACCCCCAAAAGCCCTGGTCATTGAGTTTATTCCTACTCATAGCAGCCGTACAGGACAGAGAACCCTCCGCGAAAGCATGCTGAGCACCTTCTGTCCACCTTCCCAGAAGCGGAGGGCCACTGCTTTCTCCCTGGAAGTCACAACTCACCTTGCAGTGAGCAGCCCACAGATCCAGTGATTTCACTCTACTTCCTCTTATAAATCCCAAAGCATTTTCAGTGTCTATATTTGATAAGATGGGAAATAACCATGTAATTGGTAAGTCTCTAACCAGTCTGAATGAGCGGAAGAGAGAGGGGAGCTATAACTTGCCAAAATACATAATAAAATAAGGAACACTAGAAAAATAATAGCAGTTTAAAACCTGAGCTTCCCACTGCAGACGACTCATTGATCAAAGCCCAAAATGGAAAGTTTGATCACAAGAGAGGCAGATATCAGCTTCATTAAACCCACTATCTGGCACTGATACATGGAGATAATCACTTTAGTTTATCTCACAGAAAATAAAGTTGTAAAATGAAAGCATAGCTGTAATGTTGTTAACAAGCCCTGTGTTTAACAACAAAAAATAAGTACAAATGCCATTAACTTTATTTTATCATTCAGAGAAGTCAAGTAGATCAGATTCATGTTAGATGATGTTTTTGTTTTGATCACAGAATTTCAGACCTGTATCCTTCTACTTTGTTATTATTTCTTAAGTTTGGCTGAGTATACAAGCAGAGAATTCAGCCCACTTCAGTATGCTTGTTGCTGTTTTTTCTGCTCCAACCAAAGTTCTATTTTCCCCCAATAATTCAGAAATTGCTGAAATTCTGGAAATTGAAATGAAGTTTCAGATGCAGTGAAAGAAATTGGAGACTTTGCCCATATCCCTTAATCAGTTCGAGCATGTTAGCAAGTTATCTAAAAGGTTCTAATTCCCAAAGCATACATAAATAGTAAATTTTACCTTCTTTTGCCCTCTTAAGGAAATAATTTGAATAGAAAGAAGTAGGATGATGAATCTCCCAATCCACCCTCATTCACACTGTGTAATTTGGAAGGAAGCACAGGTATAATGTTGCCTGCACACGTCAGCGCGAGCGCGCGCGCACACACACACACACACATACACCCACACCCACACACACACACATGAATTAGGAAAGAATGATCCAATGAAAGAGCTAGCATTAAAAAACAAAAAGCAAGCAAACAAGAGAGCTTTGCATAGCTGAGTTGTGCTAGACAATTGGGTTTGGTTCAAATTCAAGCAGGATTCTAAAAGATAAATGGGTTTCTGAACTATAAAATAGCATAATAGTCCATTGAAATGTGAATTTTGCAAGCAGAAAAGATATGTGCATGCTGATTTTGAGTTGACAAGAAGATAGGCTTTGTACAGATGTTGATAAAATTATCTAAAGTCTAGATTTAATAGATGCTAATAAAATATGAAGGTTAAAATACAAGGAGTGTCTTGTAAAAATCCAGGTTTTATATCTAACATTTATTTTCAAAAATTCATCAATCTTAGGTAAAGACATACATTCATGGCATGTGAGTTAGGTTAGTGAAAGATTTGCCTAATTTAGCTCTGCCTAATTAGCCCTATTATATTCCCATAGAAAGGAAGTATTAGTTATTCACAGAATGCATCAAAAAAAGAAAATCCCATATTTGGGAATTACTTTGCCAAGTGTAAGAAAAAGTCTAATGATATTTTGTCAGGCATATTAGCTAGGAAACACTTGGGAAGTGATCAGAATGTGAATAAAACATGTTCCAATGATGGCATTACTCTAGTATTTTATCAGGCATTGTCTACTTATGCTTCATAATATTACCTATACTGGTACATTTTATTTTGAGATTCAGTAATACAAAACTTATGCTGGAAAATATAGAGAACACTTATATTCCACAATACTCTCCCAAAGAAGTTATTTGACCAGTAAAATATCCTTTACAATTCTTCCATGATTTGTGAATATTCAAATTACAGTAATGTCAATATAAGAACCATTAAATGTCAATGTGTTTCTGATTAAAAAAACTACAATTTTAACATCTCCATGAATAATATAGGTATATAATTAATTAATTAATATTCTATGGAGTATCTCATATGGTCAGCCCTTTAAAAACCGTTTTTAAGCAACACTTTTTGGATTAGGAAAATGTTCCATTTGGCTGCCTAAGGCGTCTTTGAGTGGTCAAAACAGTTACCATGCTTGGTTGCGAACCAAAAGGGTGCAGGCAGAAGCCCCTCGGAGGAAAGATGACGGATTCTTTGGAAATTCCATGGTACACACAGAGTCACCAAGAATTGGAGTCAACTTGAGGATAACTCTTGCTATTTCCTGTAAATTTTGTCCAACTTATTGCAATTTTATTTACTGGTATTTGAATGTTATACACAGAAATGTTTTTATCGGTTATGCATTTTGAAAACAAAAACATACAATGTACTCCGATTTGTTGTTGCATGTCACTAATATGGGACATTTTAGAAATTTAAAATGAATGAAATCAGGGTCTTCATGAGTAATACCAGGTTGAATTTAAGTGGAGCTAAAAATCACAAACAAGTGACATTTAACAAAATAAAAGTCCTTAATTTGAGAGTCAACAATGTAAAAAATATATTAGGAAAAAGAATATAAACACATTTTTCAGTCAGTTTTTAAAATAATGTCACATTATGACTGCTTTATTTAGGTGCCATGACCTATTTCTACCAACTACTGACTTCTTCAATATAGTGCTAACCTTGGACTGTCTGCAAAGCACTTCCCAGGTAATTCAACTATTTCTCATTTGTCATCTCAGTTCACAATATATCACATTCCTTGACAGCTCTGCTAGTGCTGAATGATTTTCCTTTCAAAGTAAAAATGCCACCATAGAGTTAACTTTAGGATTATAAAGAGAAGCAAAATTTTAAATTTAGGCAATAAAAATTATATAAATTAATAATTAGTATTGAACATCCTCATAAGCATTCATAGGTATATATTTAATGATTCATCAGACAGAAGGGAATTTATTAACCTATGTTGTCAAGTTTTATAGTTAATGTCATATGTGAAGGCATGAAATGTTCTTATTTTTAGAATGTTACTACTAAAGCATTAGGAAACAATTACTAGAAATTTTTAATATTTTAAAATATATATGTTTAGCTTATTTCATTTGAACTCTGAGGTTACTTTCTGTAATTAAGTGGAATCTTGGTGATTTGGAGAGATTCTAATAAGAAATAAAAGTTGTTTTTGGTAAGCATCATTAATGTAGTTCTAACCCATAGTGACTATGAACTACAGTGATAATGATAGACATTGCCTAGAGTATGCATCTTCAAAAATTCCTATGCGTCAGCCCGCTGACCATGCTGATTCATCTGGTGAAAGGCCTTCCTCTTTTGAGCTGCTCCTCTGACATGTATGATGTCCTCCTGGGACAACATGCTCAAAGTAGGCAAAGTGAAGTCTCATCAAGCTTGCCTGAAAGGAGCATCTGGCCATACTTCTTCCAATATAGATGTGCTCCTTCTTTTACCAGTTGATGATCTATTCAACATTCTTTGCCAGCACCATAATTCAAGCACATCAATTCTTTGGTGTTCCTTATTCAGTGTCCAACTTTCACATGCATATGAGACAATTGAAAATACCTTGGCTTGGATCAGGCCCACTTTATTTTTCAAAGTATCTCCCTGTTTTTCAGCAATCTAATGAGGTCGTGTGCAGCAGATCACCCAAAGCAATGTGCCCTCTCTAAACTGCTGCTTCCATGAGCATTGTTTGTGAATCTCACCATATCAAAATTCTTGACAACTTCACTCTTTTCTGCACTTACCATGATGTACATAAATTGATTCATTTGTGAGAATTTCAATCTCTTTTCCATTGAGTGTAATACATACAGAAGGCTTCAGTCTTTGATCTTCATTAACAAATGCATTAAGACTGCCTCAATTTTCAGCAAGAAAGGTCATATCTTCTGCATAAAGATGGTTGTTAACAACCCCTCTTGCTGCTTCATTCTTCTTCAATAATGTAGCTGGAGCATGGCTAGAGCTTGGATACAAACCCAAACTTCATGGATACACATTTGGGGTTAATATGATCTAAATGTTCATAATCAAAGAGATATCCTTGAATAAGAATGTTTATACTGAAATTTGTTTGGTCTCTATTCTTTGCTTTGTAGAATATCATTTTATAGCACCAATCTGTTTTTATAAGATGTTGTTTTAAGAATGCTACTTATAAAATTTAAAATATTCTGAGTAAATTCAACCAGTCATATAGCCCCAAATTTGAGTATAAATAAAAAGAAAGGACACAGCTCAGTTCTTTGTTACAAGCCTGAGCAAGTTGTAGCCCTCTGCTTTCTTACAAATTCACTCCATGTGCTTCTCGTTCTTCTGCATTTTCATTCATTTATAACAATAATATGATCCAGTTTCTCTGTTTATTTGTTCAGCATACAGATTGGATAGGTATGGTGAGAGAATATAACTTTCATGTACACCTTTCCTGATTTTAAATCACATATTTTTTTTCTTATTCTCTTCCCACAACTGCCTCGTGATTCACATGAGCACAATAAAGTGCTCTGGAATTTTCATTCTTCTCAAGGCTATTCATGGGTTGTTGTGCAATGACACAGTCAAATATCTTGGCTTTGTCAATAAAATACAAGTAACTCTATTTCTAATTTTCTGTTTCTACAGTAAAGATTGTTTCTGACATCATCAATGATATCCTTTGTTCCTGTCTTCTGAATCTTGCCAGAAACATCAGGTTTCTGTCAATGCACTACTGAAACTATTGTCATATGAAACCCAGAGAAATTTTACCTTCATGTGATATCAAGGATATTTTTCTATAATTTCAGTATTATGTTGGGTCACCTTCTTTCGAATGGTTACAAATATGTATCTCTTCTAATGAGTTGGTCAAGTAGCTTTCAGATTTCTCACCATCCCAGCGTAAGTACTTTCATAAGGTGCTTTCATTAATTCATATCATAATCATTGATATTCTATCAATGATTGGAATATTGTTTGAGGCTAATGCTTCTAATGCAGCATGAACTTCTTCCCTCAGCACCACTGGTTCTTGCCCATATGCTACCTGGAATAGTGAAGTGTTGACTAGCTGCTTTTAATAAAGTGAATCTTTGCATTATTTCCAGATTTTTCTGATATTTCTTGCATTATTCAATATTTCCCCAAATAATTTTCAATATTGAAACTGTGGGCTTGAATTTTTTCTTCAGTTCTTTCATTTTATGATCTACTAAGTATGTTCAGCCTTTTCAGTTTTCCAACAAAAGGTTTGTAAGCATTCCAATATCATATTTTACTTAATCTTCTCAAGCTTCTCTTTGAAAGAGTCTATTGCTTGTCCTTTAGCTACTCTATGATCAAGAACAAATTTCAGAGTCTCCTTTGACATTTACTTTGATCTCTTCTTTTGTTTTTTTCCTTGATTATCTTTTACTTTATTTATAAATTGCATTCTTGATGTTCTTTCCCAGGTCATTATTTCTTTTGTAATTACTGTTCAATGTAGCAAATCTGTTTTTGTAGTGTTCTTGAAGCTCAGGTGGAATAGGCTCAAGCAGGTATTTTGGCCTTTATACACTTAGTTTTCTTAACCTGAATACTCTGTGGCAGTTACATAATCTGTCAACTTGCAAAAGGGTGTAGACTAACCTGTCAAACAGGTTGCAGCTTTATGATCTCATTTTGAGGCACAAAAGAGATAGATAGCTATCTGGAGGTGGGACAGAGACTCTCAGCTTATTTCCATGTGAGTCATTTCTGTTAACAACCTACATGAATCCATGCTGATAGAACTTGAGCCATAGAACTGGAGGAGCCATGTGGAGACCCAAAGAGGATATAAGATGCATCCACCACCTCTAGATCTGCAAGAATTTCTACCCACTGACATGCTATCATCCCACATTCAGCACCATTGCATGTGTTGCACTAAACTGAAGAGGAATTTATAGATTGGTGTTTTAGTCTGGATAGACTAGATAAATAAATTCATGAACATTAGTATGCATACAATAAAGAGGCTTATATTTAAGAGCAATTGAATATTGATAAAACTTCCCAGCTCAGTCCAGATCAAATCCATAAGTCTTATATTAACCCATTTGTCCAATAACAATCCCTAAAGTTCTCTTTAGACTCATGCAATGCATGTAATGATGCATGTAATGCATGTAATGAAGATCAAAGGCCAGTGGATGGGAAGTCTTGTGGGTCTAGTGGTGTTGTTAGCATCTTAGTGCTGGCAGCAGTCTCCATGTTGTTCCTTCATCTCCAAAACTCTGACTGCCTCATGATAGTTTCATCTGGTGTCTTCTCAGAAATGTCTCACAGGGATTGAGCTGAAAGAGTGTCTTCTGCTTCAAGGAGGAAATATCGGAGTTCCCAGAATTCTCTGGAGAAGGCTGTGCCCTCACAGAGGTCTCATTGACTATGATCCAACTAACAGACCAGGCTCCACACCTTCATTCTTAATCCTCTCAAGTCCCAATTGACACCAGATTATGGAACTACCAAATTGGTATCAGACATATGGACTTGATCTTGACTGAGCTGGTACCATTTCTTAATATACAATTACTCCTTTATATAAAGCTCTGTGTACATATATGCATATTTCTGGAATTGTTTTTCTAATCAAACTGGAAGACTACATTTTGGTATGTTAGGAATGTAGTAGTAAAGAAACAAATCATAAAGCTGGAGAGTTGTCCCGGCCCGCGGGACATTCACACGTGGATCTCTGGGTCCAGAGCCTGGAAGACGAAGATGGGCAGGGGACGCGAAGAATGGAGGCAAGACAAGATTCTGATCAAGCCTCGTTTATTTGGGAGAAATAAACCAATTTTATAGGGTAAGCAAGCCTAGGCAACAAGCCGAGGCATGAAACAAAGTTATCTTCAAAGTTAACAAGTGAAGGTCAGCACTCCTGCAAGCCAGAGGATAATCACAAATGCTCTATTCACTACCTATATCATCTTGCCAAGCCTTGAAGGCCAGGGCCGTCCCTACAACCACCCTCCAAAGGAGGCCAGCTCTCCACAACTCAAGGTCTATGCAAAAGTTACAAAAGTAACAGACCACAAATCTCAGGCAATAGACAGTGTTCAGGCTACGTGACTATAGCCAGGTCAAGCATGTCCGGGCTGGATGGCTCCGGACAGAGAGTGAAGGGCTGAGCCCTGGTGGCGTAAGTGGTTGAGTGCAGGACTGTACCTGGCTGGCTTGGCAGTTGAAATCCAGCGGCGGCTCTCAGGAGCAGCACTGGGTAGTGCCCACGACCACCAGAGGCAGTGATGCTCCCCTCCACCCCCCAAAAAAACATAAAGCTGGAGAGTGAATGCTTGTTTTATCTTTTTTGGCTAGCCAGAGGTTAGATATATCCATGTAATTTACTGGGTTTTTTCTGTAACGAATATGGGAATTTTAAGTTTTGATTCCTAGAAATTGTCTTTGGTTAATTCTGTCTGAAATGGTGAAAATGATTGTGATAGATATGAATTCTGAGCTTGGGTAGTAAGAGCTCCTCTTTAACATCTCTGAAATTATGCTACTTAGTGAAAATCGCTTACTGTGGTCAAAATGACATACAGAAAGCCTGGCCCTGGCTTGATGCAGCCAGAGGTGTTAGGCCATATTTTGAATAGATGGAATAGTTTTGATAAGGGTTAAGAAAAGTTAACTAAGGATAGAATTTGATTGTTTCAAGATTGAGTTTAGTAGCTGATTCTACTTTATTTATATTGATTTTGCCATATTATTGTCAATGTAATGATTGATGTAAATAATTATTGAGAACTTGTAAGCTCGCATGCATTGAGTCATTAAAATTAGGATCTTTATTTTTTTTTTGGGGGGGGGGTGGCCTCACTGCTTTCCGGCGGTGGGAGTAGGAGGCCCAGCCCCACTGCTGGAATTGAACCTCCGTCCCAGTGGGCCACAGTCCCGTGCACAACCACTACGCCACCGGGGCTCAGCCCCAAAATTAGGATCTTTAAACAGGTGTGGGGATCCCCTACAAAGAAGGCTCTGAAAAGCTAAGCCCCACCCAGTGTCGAGTTCTGAAGACATTCCAAGGTGAGTAGAGTGGCCTAGAGAGCTTTTGACAGATTGAAGACAAAGAAGACACTCTGAATTTTTGAATTTTGAACTGGTAGTTTTTCTCAGAAGCAGGAAAAAAAAATCTAAAACCATGAAGAAAATGCTTCTTTAGGACTGATCATTAAAGAGAGTATGTGGGCAGGCTGAAATGTCTGCTGGGTGACCACCTACATCCACTAGTTGAGTGGAAGAGGGAGAAGTGCAGCAGTAAAGAGTCTGGTTGAGTCTGGACATGAAAGGCATGGGCCTGGTTTATAGGAACCAGAGAAAAAGATGAGAGAGTGGACCAGTCTGAAATTTATAGAATTATGTGTGACCTGGGTCTATGGCATGATGTAATCTGAAAGAATGGATTTATTGAGAATTTGTGATGGTCCATGGTCTAAATGTGAGGTGACCAATGGGTACCATTTAGCCTGTTCAGGCTAAATGAGGTAGTTCACACTTAGTTGACCAAAACCTAAACAGATGAAGAGAAAGTATTTGAGATGTGAACTGATGTATATTGCTAATGACTTTATGGATGACCTGTCCTGATTTTACTTTGCTTGTGGATGAGGATGCCACAAAGTTCCATAGTACTTCCAAATGAGGTCATCAATCGGTGACCTGAATGGCAGGCTAAACTCCACCCTTTATCTCTTAATAGTCTCAAGTTGACACCAGATTATGTAACTACCACAAACAGAAAAGAGAACAGATCAAAATGCATGTCAGAAGAGATTCTAAAGCTTGTTCATAATCATGGAACAGCTAAAGCAAAAGGAATAAGTGGTGATATCAAAGAGTTGGACTGAGTATTTTAAAGGGCAGCTTGAGAAGGCAACGTGAAATGCTATATTCAAATGTGAAAAGAGAGGGCTAGAAAACCAAAAAGGAGGAACATGCTAAAAATATCTCAATCTCAAAGAAGTCAAGAAAAACATTCACACCTTGACTTTTAATATTGAAAAATTATATGGACAAAATATTGAATGATGTAGCAGTATGAAAAGAAGTTTGAAATAATACAGTCATTATATAGGGAACTGAGTGCATAGTCAGTGTTCCTTGTATACACTATCCTGTGGTAACTCTATTGGATCAATGAATATGAACTCAGAATTGAATCGATCACCAAAAAGTTTTGGTTATGGAAAAATAAAGTTCTTGATTAATTAAATTCATTGAAATGTTTTATTTTGACTCCTTAATGATATAAGTGGGCATATTTTGATTAATATATCATAGTAATCTTAGTGATGCTATTTTTCTTTTATTAAAATCTTTAATGATTTAGAATTTCTGATTATTAAAAAATTAATTAGAATATTAGTTTTATTGACAATCTCAAGAATTATAGCACATTCTAAAGACTTGATTATATTTCCCTGTGCATTTTAGTGTTATCTTTGTATGCACTGCTATCATATGTAGAAAGTGTCCTTCAGTTTCAGTAGCATTAAGAATACTGTGGCTTTGAAAATCCCATTACAAAAACCTCTAGCAATCCTGTGGCATCATAAATATTTATTCACAACTCATTGCTGCCAGGTTGACTCTGACTTATCACAACCTTATAAGACAGAGCTGCTCCAAATACTTTCTGAAGCTCCACTTTATGGAAGCTGACTGCATCAACTTTTTCTCAAGGAGGGCCTGGTGGACACCAAACACTGGTCTCTTGTTAGCAGTCCAGCTCATAATCAGTGCTACTTGTCTACATTTATAGGAGACTTCATTATGATTTCATGTGGAATATCTAATGCAAAATACCAAATATAATGTGACATATTTATAGTCTACAAAGGAAAAAAAAAGAAAACATAGCTGTGTCACATAGAAGAATATTTAGTTATCTAATACAGTTAAAGAGGTTTTCAGGTGATCTCATATGTTTGACAGAACTGTACTCTGGAAACTTTGCTTCTGTCTTACAAGCAATTCTTCAGCAGCCTTGTCTTAGCCTATCATGGTTTGAACAGTTTAATCTGATTCTTTTTTCTTGTGAGTGTGTCTAGCCAGACTGAAAGTTGCCTCATACTCTTCTCTTCAAAAGGCCTTTTACAATGTAGTAAATACATATGGTTACTCAATACATTTTTAGGAAGTTAATGAATGAATACATGAATGAATATAATTTAAAAATTGTTACCTGACTTATAACCAAAACATATTATTATTGTTTTCTGAAGTTGTATCTACTGTAATGCCTCTAGTAATATAATCACTCAATCTATTTTTCTCAAACCAACAATTATGCTCACAAAATTTCCTATATTTTAAGTTCCCTTCTTATTAGCATTGCCTCCTTTTTACCTACTTGATCTCAATATTTTAAGTAGTTCTTAAGATTATTAAATATATGTCACTTAGAAATTTCAATTTTAAATGATCCAACAAAATTTTAAATAGCAAATGTGCTGTAAATAAAGTATATTTAATTATATATAGGACAGGCAATATGAAGCTAGTTTTAATTTTTAACTTTACAAATTACATTTTTAAAAATAATTCTGATAAATTAAGTCAGTTGATAGAAAAATATTGCTAAATATTTTTATTATGAGTGAATTAACCTGTGTACCTTCTGAAATTTAATTTTAATGGAAAATTGTTTCAATCTTACAGCTGCTGCAAAGTAAATATGACCATCATTATTTTTCCCATTGGACTTCAACAACTCCCAAAAGATTTTCTTTCTTATTTTTATTAGATATTGAACAGTCAGATCTCACTCATAGCTACCCCTTGTACAATCGTCTGAAACACTGCCCAGTTCTGTGCCATTTTCTCAAACAATTTCACTTTTGCATCCACTGATGCAGGCTCTTTGTCCATTCATCTCTATCAGGGTCTTTTCCATGATCCTGTAACTATCAAAAATGCTACATTTCTCCAGGGACTGCTGCTTCTTCATAACCTATCCTAAGTACATGTGACATAGAACCTCTACCTTCATTTTATTATTTTAAATACTAGATGATTAATATTAGTATGTAATTATATATATTTCAATATGATTGTATAATGATATATAGCTATAGAATAATATATCATTGAATTATATGCTAAAATTTTCATTGCCTATTGGGTAAATGACAGTTTACAGAGCAAATTAGTTTATATTCAATGATCCATATATGTTTTGTTCCATTTCATTCATTGCAATTCCCCTCAACGTAACATCACTTATCCTACTTCCATCTTGTTTCAGTTATTTTCACACTCCTTCTCTCTTAATGCTTCTGAATCCGTTCAGAGGTAAATGCTGACCTTTGATCACAGATGGTTGATTATTCGAAGATGTGTATACCTAATTAATGGCATTCTTCTCTTATAAAACTCTATTTCAAACAGGTAAGTTTAGAAATATTCTCAGATTTGACAAAGGTATTAAGTGTAATGGGAAATACATTGAAGGTGGTATGTTTGTTTTATAGAAACAATAAATACATGGCTTTGGAGGGACAATTCCATGTGGGGTGCACCGCTTTGTATGCACCAACATCCCCAAGGAATATTTTCAGCAAAATACTAGCAAATATTATTCAATAATATACTTTGAAAATATACCATAACCAGTAGGATTCATACCTGCTATGCAAAAATGATTCAGCAATTGAAAAGCAATTGCTGAAACCCACCACATAAGAAAAGAAAAGAACCACACAGATGAAATAATATAGATTGGACAGTTGAGACAACACCAATCTATGATAAAAAACATTCAGCAAAATAAAATGAAAAGGAAATTCCTCAACATATTTTAGAGAGTATATATACAACCAAAGCCAGCATTATTTCCATTGAAGAGAATGTGAAAATATTTCTCTTGCCAAGAGTAACCAAAGAAAAATGTCCTTTATCAATACTTCAATGTTGTACTGGAAATCTTATGCCGAAGACTAGGAAAAGAAAGGAAACTCAAAGATATCTAAATTGGTTAAAAAATACTTTTTCATTTTTTAATTTGAAGATGATTCCAGAAGAAAATTATAGCAACTAAATTAGAGATTCTGTAATGTGACAAAACACAAGATCAACATTTTAAAAGGACTGACCTTTTTACACTAAAAGAGTGCACTGGAACAACTAAAAAAGGTAAAGAATATAACTGAGAATGGACTCCCAGAAGATGGACTACATAGAAATCATCCCATCCAGAGAAAGAGAAGATCTATATAAAGAAACTACAAAACAGAACTAATACTAGAAGAGATAGAAAGAGAAAGCTACAGTGCATTATTATAAGAAACTAAAGACACCTATGGGGAGGCAGTGCCTTCTGAACCATCCAAAATGGAGTGAAACATGAAGGAAGCATACCAGATTAGCACCTGGAGCAAGGCATAGCGATGAAGTCCCTGAGGAGCCCTCCAGGGGGACAAGAACTGGCTGGCAAGAACAACTCCTAGACGGTCTTAAAAGGCCAGCAAACAGATACAAGATTTTTGATATATCTTCTCTTTTTTTAATTTTAATTTTTTTCTTATTTATTTGCTATTTTCATTTTTTAAAAATCAGTTTTGACTTTGTCCTAGTCGGTGTATTTACCTATAGAGGACAGGCATGAGGACTATCTCTGAGGAGAGAGCAAGTAGATCACCGGTCCCTCGGAGACCTGGGAGGTAAGAGTGTTGGGGAAGGGGTTGGTAAGCAGGCTGTGCAGTGGACAGGGAAGCAACTCTGGTGTTGGTGTCAATAATAAGGAGGAGATTGTGATCAGAGGAGGGGAAGGGTGTGGGGGTCAGGGGGGACAGAATGCTGTAGCAATAAAAAGCTAGCTAAGAGGAGGTACTAAGAAGTGAAAATAAGGGAAAATGGACAGTGGGACAGAAGGAGGGTAATAGGAAACAGAGGAAGGACCATGGAAGCAAAACAATGGATAAAGGTATAAACATAGTGGTGTACATAAGGAAATACATTAATCCACAAAAATAGATGTATTGGCCCATGTACATGTATTTATATGGCAGAACACCGAGTTAAGGGATGGACTTTGGGCCTCTGCTCATACCCTCCCTCAATGCAAGAACATTTTGTTCTAACCAATTGGCAATCTGGGATGGCTACCCTCCTAGCTGAAGACAAAATAGATGCATAAGTAAATGTGGTAAAGAAGGCGGATGGTGCCTGGCTATATATAGTGTTTGGGATCTTAAAGGCTTGAAGTTACACAAGTTGCCATTCATCAATGAAGGAAGAAGTCCACATGGAAGAAGCACACCCCTGGTGATAACATATAGAGTCAGAGAGACTGGGTAATAGGCATCAGTAGACACATACCAAACAAAAACATATTGTTGAAAACAAGGAGGGGCTGGAGCAGAGATCCAAAAATCCATCTTTCGACAGTGGAATAATCTCCCCACAGAGGGACCACAGAAGGGATGAGTCACCAGGGTGCAGCTGAGCATCAACGAAACACACTATATTCCTCTGGTTCCATGAAGCTTCCTCACCCCCACTACCTGATCCAAATCCAAATTCACTCTTTAAATAAATGGAAAAATTAACTACCAACTTCATGGAAAAGATTCAGGATAAACAAAGAACTACTGAAAGCAAAGAATAGAATAGGAGAACTTGCATTATCCAACCTTCAAACCTATTACACAGTGAGGGTAGTCAAAATAGCCTAGTACTGATAAAGTCAGAAATACAAAAATGGAACAGAACAGAACACCCAGAAATAAAAATATCCCTCTATTGGCAAGTTGTTTTGGCAAGTTGAAGTACACAAGAAGCACTCACTCATTCATGACTGGAAATTTGGAAACGAGCTACTTGACCAACTAGCAAAAATATCTATATTTTTGTCAGTTCTAGAAAAAAATTAAACAACAGGATTCTCTAGCTATAGAAAAATATCATTGATATTGAACACAGTTGAAATTTTGCTTATGATTATCCAAGAACTGGCACAGCAGTACTTTGACAGAGAACTTACAAAAGTTCAGACCTGAATCAGAAGAGGACATGAAACATAAGATTTTATTGCCGATGTCACATGATCGTGGTGCAGGGAATACCAGAAAGATGCTTACTTGTGTTTCCTTGACTGTGTAAAAGCATTTGACTGTGCAGACCTTAATAAACTGTAGATAATCTTGAGAAGAATGAGCATGCAAGAAGACTTCATTATGTTCATTTGGAACTTGTAAATGGCTTTAGAGGCAGATTTGAGAACAAAACAAAGTAATGCTTCATGGTTTAAAGTGAAAATATTTATGTATTAGGCTTGTAAACTTTCAGCATACTTGTTTAGCTTACATGTTCAGCAAATCATCAAAGAAGAATGTGGCCTTGGGCGTGGAAAAAGGTTCACTAACATCCTATGATATACAGATGACACAACTATGCAGAAAGTGAGGAAAAGTGGAAGCACACACTCATAAAGATGTAGCCTTCAGCATGGGCCAAAACCTAATGTAGAAAATAACTTAATCCTCAGAACTAGAGTAATAGGTGACATCATGATAAACAGAAAAGTTTGAAGTTATCAAGAATTTGCCTTGCTTAGATCCACAATCAATGTTTATGGAAGCAGCGATCAAGAGTTCAAAAATTGTATTGTATTAGACAAATCTCTGCAAAAGACCTCTTCAGAGTATTGAAGAACCTGTATATTACTTTGAGAACTAAGGTGCTCCTGATTCAAGCCACAGAATTATCAATTGAATCATATGCATGTGAGAGTTGGACAATAAGAAGACCTTGGAAGCATGGATGCTTTTGAATTATGGTGCTGGAGAAGAATGTTCACCTTACCAGGGACTTCTAAAAGAAAAAATGGACCTGAATCAAAAGAAATAAGGCAAGAGTGTTCCTTAGAGGTAAGAATAGTGTGTTAGGTGAGGACAACTAGAGAAAAATCTGCAGAAACTCATATATGTGTAATAGAGAACTTTATATGCAAGAGTAATTGCATACCTAGCAAACACCCTAGCCCAGTCCAGATCAAGTTTCTAATTCCAATATTAGCCCATATGTCCAATTATAATCCAGAAACTCCCCATTCAGACACACAACAAATGAAATGATGCCTAAAGTAGGAAGATCACAGTTGGGGGAGTGAAAAGTCTTGGATCTCCACATGAATCCTCCCATTCTCAAAGGGTAGCTCTGCAACAAGAAGATGACGCAGAGAGAGGGAGGGAAGGAAAGATAGAAAGGGAGAGAAAGAGAAATCCTGCTGGTCTCAGCAATTCCCAGTGTGACTTGTCAAAAAGAAGACCAAAGGCAGAAAGAGAGGGGGGAGTTCTCAGAATTCTCAAAGGAAGTTTATGCCCACAAGGAAGCATGGTCAGGCTGTAACATGTAGTGACATCCCTACATTTATTTATCAAGCTTACCTGAAATCATTTAACTACCACTGATGGCAAGACGTCTTTCATACTTTCAACATATTGTAATGGGAGACCACTCACTTGAGTAGGATATTATGGTAGGCAAAGTGGAAAGGCAGTGAAAAGAGGAAGGCCCTCAATGAGATGGACTGACCTAGGGGTTGCATCAACAGTTTTAGACACAGGAACAATGGTGAGGATGGTACAAGACTGTGTATCTCTCTGTTATGTTGCATATAAGATCACTATGGTTCATGTCGCCAACCCAGAGGCACCTAACAACAGAGGCAAGTAAATTTTGACAAAAGTCAAAAATACTTTAAATGGGAAAGATCCACTCTCTTCAACTAATGCTGCTAGAAAAAAATTGGATTGCCATTTAGAGATAAATGAAACATTTAGAGATAATTTGTCCAAAGGACATAAACAAACTCAAAATGGATTAGAGACCTAAACACAATGCCTAGGGCTATCAGTGTCATCAATAAGAAAATTTGTACAAACTTGTCTGATGTGTCATTGCTAAAGATTTCTCCTAATCTGTGAGCTCTTGTTTTACCATTTTGGTTGTTTTTTGATATGCATAAGTTTTTTTTAATAGGTCAAGGCCATCTATTTTGTCTTCTTCCACTGGGCATACTTCTTTTATTACTATTCTCTGTATGCCAGGCAATAAGATACTTAAGTTTGTCCCATAAGACTGTAAAGAATGCTTATTTTAGGGTGCACAACTAATCTTGACCTTTTACAATAGTTGTCTCATACAGTATGTGCTTGTTTGTGATTGATTTCACTCCCCCTAAAGCCCTCCATTGGATTGTCATATCAGTTGAAGTCATGGGCTCAAACATAAGAGCAATCATGAGGATGGTGCAGGACCAAGTGATACCGTCACTCGTGTCATTATGATTCAACAGGGAACTTGTTCAATTATCAAGAAAATCAATTCCAGAATGTTTTCCTCTTTCTCAACTCCATTATTTCCTGACATGACTCTAGGTAATAATTAATCCAGTTACTATCTCTTATTCAGTTACTTTATATTTATCCTGGATTTCAAGAACAGAAAATTATGGAAAACAAGAAATAAACAAAACCCAACAATGATAAAATTTGAATACATCAATTAAAAAGAAATCAGAACATACTAAAAGCTAAAAATATATAACATGTCAAAAGGAGATGAAATGATAAGATGTTCCATTTTAACCTAAATACATTTGCCAAAATCAGCTTTATAATGCTCTCTACCTACTAACAAGGATATTCACATACCTGAATTATGGCCAAAGGGTATTTATCAAAGGCTTACTGTATGTGTAGATCCTGAAAATGTAGTTTGCTCTGTTACTACTTTACATAGCCTTCTATAAATCAAGTGTTCAAAATTTAATTTCTGACATATTTTACTCTTTTGGATTTGGGTTTTATTAATATGATCCTCGGATCTCACAGTCTGTGTTCTCTATGCAGACAAAGCTGATGCCTCACTTTCTTGGCTGACTATAAGACAAGCCTTTAAAATTATGCCGGGTGCTATTCTTTCTGATGGGTGGGCACCTTCTTATTATTCATCACTTTATTAGGTGAGGTGGACTAGAGAATCAAATCCAGAGACACTCATATATGTGTAAGAAAGAACTTTATATCAAGAAGTATGTGGATATCAAGATACCATCTCAGCCCCATACAAGTCAAATCCATAAGTCTCATACCAATCTATAAATCCCCTTGGAGACCCACAGCTACTTACAATAATGAAAAATGCAGGAAGACCACAGGTTAGTGAATGCCGTCTTATGGGACAAACTTAAGTGTCTTATTGCCTGGCATACACAGAATAATATTAAGTAGAAGGAAGGTTAGAGGTTAGAGGGCTGACGTATGTTAACTTTGGTAAAAAGGATGCTGACACACAAGAAGAGGGAGATTGGCAAAAGATTATAGAGACAGTGGAAGACTCTAGGAGTTCAAGATGCTAAATACAAATATGAACACAACCCTGCAGATGCAGGGATGGACACACAAGCTGAAAATTTGTGGGAGGGAGGGTGGAAAAAGCCCACACTTACAGCTTTAACAGATGTTAATTTTACATGGATACTTAACTTTGCTCCAAATATATACATGGATAGAGTGAAGAATATAGTGGACAAAGTTATGGAAACTACATAAATATAATAAAGTGCCTTGAGGGAATGACTTTCTGTGCCTGGTGCCTCAGAAACATAGCCAAGGTGGGCACCAAGATCAACTCTTATAATATAGTCCAAAAAGACAATGTGTTTCATTCTGCTTTGGTGAGTAGTAACTGGAATCTTACAGGTTCATGAGAGGCCACCTAATGCGCAACTATTTGTCTTTCTCTATGCAGAGGGAAAAAGAATGATGAAAATAAAAGGCAAATGAAAATAATTCGTCCAATAGACTAAAGGGCCATATGGACATCAATGCCTACTACTCTGAGACAAGAACTAGATGCATAGCTACCACTACCAACTGCTATCCTTCCTTCTTTTTATGTTGTTTGTTTGTTTGTTTGTTTGTTTGGGGCATCACTGCCCTCTTGTGGTTGTGGGAGCTACCCAGCGCTGTTCCTGAGAGCCGCTTCTGGATTTGAACCGCCATGCCCTCAGGCCGCAGTCCCGCACTCAACCACTTACCCTACGAGGCGTCAGCCGCTATCCTTTCTTCTAAGGGCAACTTTTTCCATAAAGTTCAGATATAGACTAAACACTTTCATCATTTTCAATAAGTGCTTCAAGCGCCCTCTTTTCAGAAGACAATATTTTATCATCTTCATATCACATGTCCTCAATGAGTCTTCGTCTAATTCTGATATTATATTTTTCTTTATATAGTTCATTTTATCAAATTAGTTATTTGGAATATATACTGAAAAGGTACGATAAAAGGATATAACTATGACACACATTATTCTTGATTTTAAACCACACTGCATTCCCATGTTTCATGAGAATAACTACTCCTTGCTCTATGTGCAATGAAGTGTCCTGGAATTCTCATCACTGGCAATATATCCATAGATTGTCATTATCAACTTTTGTAGGTTTTCTTTTAATCATTTTATTGGGAGCTGTTGCAATAATATAACAATCCATCAATTGATCAAGCATAATTGCTGTCACCATCATTTTCAAAACATTTTCTTTCTTCTTGAAGTCTTTTTATAATTAATAAAACACAGCATCAGGCTGGCATAGTGGCTGTGTGTGGGACTGTGGCCCACTGGGTTGGTGGTTCAAATCCAGCAGCAGCTCTTCAGGAGCAAGGCTGGGCTTCTTACTCCCACCAGGGCAATGATCCAAAAAAAAAAAAAGAAAGCACTTTTCTTTTTCTTTTTTTCAACATTTAAGTGAGGGCTCTTACAGCTCTTATAACACTCCAAACATCAATTTTATCAAGCATATTTGTCCTTAAGCTCCCCCTTTTCCCCCTCTCTTCCACCCTCCTGTATTCTTCATCAATTATATACTGTTATTGTTATTTAATATCTGGCACTGTCCTTGTCTCCCTTCAATTACACTTCCATTATTCATCCCCTTGGTGGGGAGGGGACGGGTGGCAGCTGCTATATATCCAATCTGGTAATTGGGTCTCCTTTTATCACCCTTCCCCCTCCCTGTCCATTCTCCTACTCTCATGATATCACTGCTCCGGAGGGGTTTATCTTGCCTGAATTTCCTATGTCTAGAGTTATTTCCTGTACCAATGTGTGTTCTATGATCTAGCCAGATTTATACATTAGAACTGGGTCATAATAGTGGGGGAGTGGAGAGGGGAATTATTCAGGAACTAGAGGAATGACACACAACACCTTTCTTGTATTTGTTGTTTTCAGCCAAGATCCTTCTGGTATCACAATGATTTCCATGGTTCCAAGTCTTCTTCTAAATCAGGCTTGAATGTTTGGCACTTACTTTCTGAGTCACTCCTGAAACCATTTTTTAAATTATCTTCATCAAATTTTTATTTGCATGTGGTATTAGTGATATTTTTAAATTCATATTACCAGCATTAAGACACTAAAGATATGTGGCAAGTCAAATGTCATCAATGCATATGATATTCTTCATATCAGTTGATTTTCTTCACCGTTGTTCTCCTACTACTGATAATATGGATAATTTTCTTAATACTGTTATAAATATAGAGCTAAAGTCATTATAGAAGCTGTAAATGACTTTATAGTGAATAATGATTCTTTTGAAAATGACATGTTTATTTGTCTCAAAAACAGTATATATTTCAAAATACTGCTGCAATCTTTTTAAAATTATCTTCAGCATAAATTTTCTTTCTTTATTAAAATCCATATTTTAAAATTATATTCATAGAATCTGTAAGAAAATATGGTGAGGAAAGTGGATTAGTTTATCTCAATGATACAATAAAGAAATATTGACAATTGTTTAAACTTAATGAAATCTGAAAATTTAGCTTTTGAGTGAAATTCCTGAATTCTTACATCAATACAATTTGATTTTATATCCATAAAATTATTAATATAAAAATATTTACCTAAACATATAAGTGAATCACATAGGATTCATAATAATTTATTAAAATGCATGATAAATAGAGTTCATTGACACCTACTAGACAGCAAATGTCCTTATAATTCCAGAGGAAACTCCCCGGACTTCAGCAGGTACTAAACAGAGATGACAGCACAGTTTGTCTTCTAAAGAATGTTGCTGTATTCTGTTCATTATGCCTTCCTCTCTCTTATTGAACAGAACTCAGTGATTTTTATTTCATTTACTTTAATAAGAAGGCTCTTCTAAAATGTTCCTGGCTGATATTTGGTCTGAATGAAACTATTTATTAAAAATGCTAGATGATTCCTCTTAGCATACCCTGAATGGCTGAAAGGGAAATAATGACACAAGCATAAAATGATAAAATAAATCAATGGACACCATTTCCATTCTAAGCATTTCCAAGGTTAGTTTTCATCTTAATAGAATTGTGATCTGTCAACTGATCAACTACAGATAAGGGCGTGATTTGTTTCGATGAAAAGAGAGATGTCGAAAGTAATAAGGAATAAACCTTTGAATTATCTCTAAACAATTTTTTCTGCACATGATTTTGAGAAGTTAAAATATAATTTTCCCTTCCTTAAGCTTTCAATTCATTAGTAGTAAACTAACTTAGGTGGTTTTTAGGTGGAATGAATCAACAGACAATTGTGCTGAATATCATTTTCAATTCTGAATTCAAATTGCAACAAATGAAAAGCATTTTATCAGAGTTCACTTTAATAAGGAAAAGTATGGTTACAAGGTGATTTGAAAGATTAGAAATTGCTGAATCTGAAGTAAAAGCAATATTTTATTGTGTGGTAATTACATAATTTCATGCTAACTTGAAGACATCCAAAAGCGTACTGATGGAGTTTAGCCTGTCAATGGGGTCAAAACCTGAGGGTGGAACCCTGCCCTCTCTGTCTCTCTTCCCCTTCCTGCTTCTGGACTTTGTTTTCAGAGCCCTGGAGATGTGTCCACCACCTCTGAATCCATGGGACTTTGCACACATTGGCCTGTGATATCCCTGCATTCTTTATTGTTGCATGTGATAGCATGAGTCTAAAGAGGAGTTATCAGACGTATGAACTTGAGTTGGACTGGGCTGGGATTTTTTTTCTCTATGTAATTATTTCTTGATATAAAGTTCTTTGATGCACATAGATGAGTGTCAGTGGATTTGTTTCTGTAGTCAACGATACTTAACACATATTGCATCATAAATAATCAAATCCTCAATGGTGTTTCCAACTGGTGAAATCAGAGGAAGAGAAAAGAAGAAAGATTGAGAGAGCTGGAGTGCGAGTGAAATACTTCTTTTTAGGTCTCCTATATATGAGGGGAGAACTGAAAAGAAACAGGAAAAAAGCTCTGCTAAGCAAGCACTGAGGCAGTTAGGTTTGAGCTAGAGCACCCAGCGGCGACTATGAAAGAGATGAGACGTTATCTGGACTAAATTGGAGCTTGGTTCCATGAATTTGAAGAGAAGATTTGGGACAGAGAAGGAGCGATACTTAAATTGAGAGATAATGTAACAATTTTTACTTAATCTCAGGAAAATGTAAGACTTCTTTAAAAAGATTAGAAAACCAGGATGTACCATATCATATTGTCTCAAACAAAAACAAAAACAAATTGCCATTGAACATTTCTGAATCATAACAACATTGCAATATGTAATTATTTCTTGATATAAAAACCCACATTTGGAAAACTGAAGTCCCCCTATGTGTTTCTGAGACTGCAAATCTTGTCATTGTTAGGTGCCCCTGTGCCAGTTATAATCCATAGGAAGCCTGTGCACAATGGGACACAATAAATATCTTTCTGGTGTTCACTACTTTGAGCAAAGATCTACCCAAAATCATAACCTTTTTTTCATGTCTTCTACTGAATCTAACCTGTATCTCTCAAAGCTGCTGGATGATTTTCAGCCAAAAAAATGTACATGCATGTGCCAATGTGGCAGTCATGTGCTTATGTTAATTTCTGATTGAGCTGTAGGGGTGGAGTCTAGCCTGTTAATCTGGAGATAGCCATTGAGTAGCCAAGGCATCTGTGTGGGCATGGCTTTCTCCTGATACATTTGGGAAATCTCATGATATTTCCCTTGTGAAGATGAGAATCAATCTCCCCAGTTGTTGGGAGTTAGCCTGAGAGACGATGAATCACGGACAAGATATGATGGCAGCATCGAAGAAGCTAGAGGAGCTGGTGGAGAGAACACACGGCTTTGCCCTGATGGAGCCAAACTGCTGAAACTGAGGTGGCCACATGGAGACCTCTGTCAGCAATGAGTTGCTTCTGCCACCACAGGATGCTGTTGATGGACCCTGAGGCCTGGAAGCGAGGAGCCATGAGGAGAGCCCTGCCAGTGCTGGGATTTTGTACCCACTGACCTGTGACTTTGTGAGTCGGAAGGAGATTCTATAGACTGATTTGGGGCATATGGGTTAATAT
>PVJH01015282.1:0-54104 GCA_004026705.1 Nesogale talazaci
AGGAAACTGACTATCAGAGTGAGCAATTGTCACTTGCTTGAACAATCATCAGCACTAGGGCAACTTTGTAATAATTGCTCTGAAAGGGCAGGAGTCAGGGGCTCCCATGGCTGAGACGTCAACAACCAGAGGGAGACATACCTGTTGATCCAGCTCAGAATAGAAGCTAAGGACAAAAGAACGGTGCCCTTAACATTTCTGAACATTTCTTGCAATCTCTTAGTTCCACATTCATGAGTATCTTCTGTGATTTCTGTGTGGTCACTGCAAAAGATTATTGAACCCAACAGAAAAGTAGAGGCTATGGGAAGGGCTGCTGGAGTCAGAATAGGATGAAGAACACTGAAGCTTGGAGGTATGTGTGATCTCTGCCCTTTCTGATGGATCGCCTCAGGAAATGAGACATATCATGATTTTCACAGCCTCCTGTTCAAGACTCTTTCCATGATATACTCTGAGTTCACAGATTTGGGTCCCGATAATTTCAAGAACTTCCATTTAGAAATAAATGTTGCTCCCCTAGTGTCTTAGAGTATATTCAAAATACATTTGCTCTTACTATGGTAAGAATTGAAACTTACCCCTGGAATTTAATTTTTCCTTAATAGCTTGAGTTAGTCTGGATAGACTAGAGGAACAAATTTCAGAGACACACATATAGGTATAAGGAAAGGGTTTATATACAAAAGAAATGTGGCACTAAGAAGGCATCCCAATCCAGTCCAGTGCAAAGTCATAAGTACAATATTAACACATATGCCCGAAGTCAGTCTGCTTCTGACTCAGGAAGTCACAGGTCAGTGGGTGCAGAATTCTGGCACTACAGGGGTCTCCCCATGGCTCCTCGCTTCCAGGGCTCACATCCAGCAACAGCATGCTGATCCAGCTTCAGAGGTCTGTCTTCATCAGGGCAAAGCCGAGTCATCTCTCTGCTGGATCCTCCAACTTCTCCGACGCTGCCAACTTGTCTGTGATTAATCGTCTCTCAAACTAACTCCCAACAAGTGGGGTAGATAGCTTCCCATCTTCACAAGGGAAATACCGTGAGATTTCCCAGGAGTCTCAGGTGAAAGCCATGTCCACACAGAGGCCTCATCAGCTACTCAATGGCTTTCTCCTGATTAACAGGCCAGACTCCACCCCTATATTTCAATTATAAAATTAACATAAGCACATGACTGCCACATAGCTTAAATTATATGTGTTCATATAGTTAGTCATATCCTTAGGGGGGTCAAAGAGAAACTGAACAGTTCACATTACCAAGCTTTTTTTCTGGGAACCTTACCTGAAGAAACTGACTTTGTAGTCTTACCTTCATGTTGCCACACAAGAGCCAAGAACACCCCAGCTTTAAGCTGCTCTAACTACAGAACTATGAAGTTTGTTTGTTTTTATATCTGGATAGAGTCAGCAGGAACTATACTACTCCTGCCTCTCTTCCCTGGTTATGACATAATTTCCCACACCAAAAAGATAAAAACAAAACCATTTACCATCAAGTTGATTCTGACTAAAGGCCACCCATGTGTTTATAACAAGCAGTTCCCCACCCACATAGAGTTTATGACTGTGCCTTTCAGAACTACATCATCAGAACTCTGTTCAGGCTCCTCTGTGTAGGTTTGACATTCCCAGTGGGTTGCTGTGCCCTTAGCCATCTATCCAACCTAGGGATTCCAGGAGGAAACCTTAGCTGCAGAACCATATCCCAGAGTAGTAGCTCTATGTGTGTCCAAGCTTACCTAGTCAGCGGTTTGTGATTACGGGATTTTTTCCCTTTTGTTAGGAACCATAGTGATGCTAAAATACTGGAATGTGGCTTAAATATGTTGCTTAAATAGTGGCTTAAATACTGGAATATCTGGATAAAAATCCCTGATGGTTCAAATCCACCAACTGCACAATGAAAGAAAGATAATGCAACCTGCATCCCTAAACAGTTACAGTCGCAGAAACACCACTGAGCCATGCTGATGAACCACATAGGGGCACTTGGAGTCTGAACTAACTGGATGGCAACCTGTGATAGGCCCCTGCCGCAAAGCTGTCTTTTTCCCTCTGTCTTAAAGTGTTGTGGGTTTACTAACATGGTTTCACAATGGCAAGGTAAAAGCAAATACTAACCAATAAAGGAGTTATTTTGAATTTTCCTGAAAGAACTATATGTATATATATATACATTTTAGTTAGTGCTATTTCACAATTAAAAATCATTTCAAAGGCATTAGCACAACTTAAAGAAAGGCTGCAAAAATAATTTATTATGAAATAAGTAGATGCATTTAAAAAGAAAAAAGTATTTAATTACATCAGTATATTTGCAGTGATTCATGACAGCTATTTACACCAAATGATTTTTTAAATATTAAATATGAAATCCATTTAAATGCAATAAGTTGTATGGAGAATTTTCATCTTTATTTCAGAGGCATGCTACTTTAAAATTCGTCATTAGAGCTAATAAGAAATTATATTGGAACTACTCTGTACATTTAAATGAAGCATAAATCAATTATTGAAGCAAGAAATTTTTTCATCATTGTAATGATTATTGGAATAAATTTAGTTCTTCGGTGTTGCCTAATGATATCTCCAATAACAAGAAATGCATAGATTTAATTTTTACTAGGAACTCTTTAAATAAGCTTATAATGTTTTTTTTTTTGAAGCATAAAACATTTTAGAGAATTCTCATGTAGTATTGGAATGCTCTAAACACAAGATCAGGTTATCCTCAATACCCTGGAAACTAAAATTAGATCCAGAATCAATATACTGTGCTATCCATTTAACATCTAGTACACTAAACACTAACTGCATTTATGAAAGAGTAACAGACTCAAGAAGGTTAAGCTAGTAAAACCAATCAATATAGCAAAACGGTATTATAGAAAGGCAGATTTTGTATGTCAGTGACTTCCTGAAGTGTGAGCCATACGAGCTAGTTTCCTTGAGGGGAGAACTATGCTTTGGAATTTCCTTTGGAATTCTAAAGGTATAAGACACAGACTCCTGCTGATCATCAAGAGCACCTTCGTCATTTTATCTTTTGTGACAACAAAGCAAGGTGAAAATCTACAAAAAATAGGTGGACGCTTTGGTAGTAGCATTTTGATCTGAGCTAATTGAATTATATGCCCATCGCCTCTTAACATTTGCATACCACGCGCTAGTCATTTCAAACCGTTTTGTATACAGTAGGGAGCTCTGGTGGTCATGGTTGCACGTGGAGCTAATAACTGCCACATCGACAATTCAAAACCCTCAGAGTCCAAGGGAGAAAGACTAGGTTATCTAGTCCCATAAAGGGTCACGTCTGGCAATCACAAAGCAGGAGTTCTGCTCCATGCCACAAGACTGCCATGAGTTGGAACTGACTGCATGGCAGAGAGCTTGGCGTCCCCACCGCAGTTGCCCCCATTCATCTGAAGGAAGGAATAGAGCCAGTGAAATTGACCAGGACAAGCTTGACATTGCTTGAAAAGAGCCACCCTGGAACTCCCTCTGGTGTGCCTGGAGCCAAAGACACGCATTGATGTGCGTGTGCCCCACTTCCCAGACACTTGAGCATGCTTGAAGCAACAAGAGAATAGAATTGGCTGCTGTTTGCCCCTGAGGAAAAGGCACATGGCTAATTGAGAGCAAGGCAGCCCTTAAATTTTCTAAATATTTGAACATAGCAAAATGTTGAATATGCAGGCTGAGCCCGGGTGGCCTAGGTGGTTGAGTGCGGGACTGCAGCCCGCGGGCTTGGCTGTTTAAATCCAGCGGCGGCTCTCAGGAGCAGCACTGGGTAGCACCCACGACCACCAGAGGTAGTGATGCACCCCCCCCAGAAAAAAATGTTGAATATGCAACTAATAGTTGTTTCATATATCTGCACCTGTTCTGTGACTTTCAGCCCGACATTGTAAGGTATTGATGTAGTTGACCATCACAAGATGACAGGGTCACTTCAGTGACAGTGTTAGTCTGGATTGACCAGAGAAACAAATTCAGAGACACTCATATGTGTATAAGAAAGAGTTCTATAAAAAAGAGCAATTGCGACTTGAAAAGACATCACAGCCCAGTCCAGATAAATCCATAAGTCTTATATTAGCCTATCTGTCTGACACCATTATATAAATTCATCGTCAGACTCACACAATACATGCAAAGACACTGAATGCAGGAAAATCATGAGTCAATGGGTGGAAAGTCTTGTGGGTCCAGTGGCAGTGGAAGCCTCTGACAACTGGCAGGGGAATCCACCTTGATCCTCCATCTCTAGAGCTCTAGTGTAGCTCCACGTGTCTCGTGTGGAAGAATGCTTTGCAGGGAGTGTGTGTCCACCTCTAGTGAGCTATTTGTCACTTTAGTGCTTCCAAATGATGTCATCAAGCTGCAATCTTGACAGGCTAACCTCCCCACCTGCTCTCGTAGTATCAGGCTGACAACAGATTATGCAACTACTACAAACCACCCCTTAAGAACTTGACACATCAAAACCACTCTTTAGGCACACATAATTTCCAATCCAACAGTAATAAAATCATATCTGTACCTAACAGGGTAAAACTAAAATGCATACAACTTTAAAATTTCCCACCCTCATTTAAATATAGCATTCCATAAGTGAACAAAAAAAAATTCTATACTTATATAAACACTTATGTTTTAATCCTATAATCCTATGGCTCTGTTCTAGCACCTATGAATGTTTGTAAGCTAACCACTCATGCCTTTGTCCTCCCCATTTGGGGAATGCACTTAGATCAACCCAGTGATCTGAGGAGACAATCATATTCTTTGATGTGAAGATTCCTGATTCTATTTGGAACCTTGTGAAGTCAGCGTCTATAAGCAAAGCCAAATCAGGACAGGTCATCCATAACACCAGCAACAATATACAGGTTCAAACATCTTCTCTTCATCTGTTTGGCTTCTGGTCAACTCAATGTGGACTGCCTGACTTAGGCTCACCAGGTGCACATTGGTTGCCTTGCCTTTAGACCATGAGTCCCTTCACAAATTCTTAATAACTCTATCGCCCTAGGTCATGAACTTCAGACCAGTCAACCCACTCTCACTTTCTCCTGTGAACCAGGTCCACCCATGGGTGTCAGTGGCCAAACTCAACCCATCTCTTTTTTGTTTGTTTGTTATTTTTTTTGAGGTGGGGGGCATCACTGACCTGGTGGGAGTAGGAAACCCAGCCTTGCTCCTGGAGACCTGCTACTGGATTTGAAGCATCAGCCCTGTGGGCCACAGTCCCACACACAACCACTATGCTACCAGGGCTTAGCCTCAACCCATTCTTTATCACTTCGTTTATCCCATTTTCACTCAAAACTTGGATCCAGGTAATCATCTAGCAAACATTTCAGACTGTCACAGGCTCCCTTTAATGTTAAGTCCCATAGAGGAGAGTTTCCTCACGGTTCTAGATTTTTACAGCCTCAAATGCAAGCCACAAGTACAAATTTCAAAAAAACAAAGAGTCTCTTTTGTTTCACTTCAATCTGTCAACAGCCCCCCTGGGCAAATCCCTTCACATTCAAATGTCCTGAGCACTCAATATACAGGGTGGAGCTTAGCTTTTCAGAGCCTCTTTGCAAGTGTGTCCTAAATCCATTTAATGATCCAATAATAATGGTTGAAGACAATTGGTCTTACAGACTCTCATTTTCATACTTCCCAATAATCATTTATTTCAATCATTATATCAACAATAATAAGTAGAAGAAATAAGTATAAACAAAGTACTAAACTCAATTCTTTAAGCAGTCAAGTTTAATCCTTCTCTAACATCTTAATCCTTACCTAAACTATTCCATCAATACGAAATATTGCCTTAGATCCCTGACTGTCAAGCTAGGGCCAAGCTTTCTGTCAGCCATTTTTCCCTTCTGCAGCCATTCTCACTAAGCAGTGTGGTCTCTGAGAAATTGAGGAGTCAAAGTTGTCCCTTGAGATACTCATTAATCACATTTATTTTTGTCACTTCAAACAGGATTAACCAAAGACAGCAACAAAACAAAAGAATCAAAATTTTGACTTCCCATTTTCTTTCCAGAATACAATTCTCTATACTGCATGACCATATCTGACTTCTGGCTAGCCAAAGAAGAAAATCTGTCATGAGGCAGAGGTCAAACAAGGATCCATTCTCCATCTTTATGATTTGTTTCTGTAGTACTCCACTCCCAATGTGTTGTTCTGGGTAGACTAGAGAAACAAATCCATGAAGACTCATATGTGTATGAGAGAGTTTTATATAAAAGAGCAATTGCGTATTGAGAAAACATTGCAGCCCCAGTCCAAATAATTCCAGAAGTTAAATATTAGCCCATATGTCTGATACCAATCTATAAATCCCCCTTCAGGGTCACATGACACATGCAGTGATGCTGAATGCAGGAAAATCACAAGCCAGTGCGTGAAAAGCCTTGTGGATTCAGTGACAGTGGAAACATCTTAACTCTGGCACGCATCTCCATCTGGCTCCTTCAGCTCCAAGGCTACAGCATAGCAGCATGTGTCTTATCAGGAGAAATCGCGCAGGGAGTGAGTGTATGTCCTGCCTCCAGCAAGCTATTTATCTCTTTTGCACCTCTAAATAATGTCATCAAGATGCAAATTGATTGACAGGCAAAACTCCACCCCTTCACTCTTAATAGTTTCAACTTGACAACAGATTATGTAACTATGTGGCTAATCCACAGCATCCCATTCAGATCTGTACCGCTTCCTTAACACGGGAGCAATCTCCACCAATGAACTCTTGCTATCTTGATAGAGCATATCAATGATGAGGTAAGTTCAGATGTAGCAAAATGCTTTTGAAATCAAAAAAACAGTGTACATAAATGTATCTTTTTAATACTATTTTCTTGAATGGGAGGAAATGGAGTAAAGTTCTGTCATTTGGGGAACCTGTTTATTAGGAGTAGACCATATTACTGTCATTTTATATGTGTTTTCTACACCAGGATACAGGTTTTCAAAAGCTATTTAAGGAAACTGTAGTTACAGTGAGAAAATTTCCATTTGGATTTAAAGAATCCATCAAATCACTCAGATATAATTGAAAACCTACCAACTTAAAAGACAAAGATAGAACATATTACATTATATATATATATTATTCATTATGTTTTATTTCAGAGGGATATACGATTTAGGTTTCAAGGTACTGGCTTAATGAGTTTGGTCTGCAAAGAACCTAAGAAGGGATTTAAATTTTTTTAAATATTGGGAGGAGAGAGACTATACAGAATATTTTCCATCAGAACTTGCACTCATATACTCCGAAGGACTTCAATTTTTAAATACACCATGATCCATATAAATTTATGTTAATGAGAATATCAAGAAAAGTGTTATATATATATATATATATATATATATATATATATCACATAGAGTTAATTTGGTCTTTTTTCTTATGTTGCTATCCACTTCAAGGAAGTAAATGATTACTCCTCTACTTACAAGGCATTGGGCTGTAATCCGCTGCTCTGGGAGGATGACTGAACTTTCTACTCCCATCAGCAGTTAAAGTCTCAGAAACTAACAGGAGGTCATAGTGAGTCAAATTTCTTGATGGCGAGAGAGAGAGATACAAGATTCTAAAGAGCTATACTCAGATACAAAAGCATTTAATGACTATTTTCTAGATTCATCACACTTCACACAGCTATCAATAAGTTATATGAGTAAAAATTAAGAAGCCAAGAGGACACAAAAATTCCAGTGTACACATTTGGTACCATATTTCTTATTCCACTCAGAATCGGAAAAAAACAAGTCAGTCCTGGTGCCCTGAAACTTGACATCAGACAGGCATCTGAAGGAAGCATCAGAATATCTGGATCAGAGCCTGGATCTGCGATTTATTTGCTAAGAATAAATGGAATTCTGGTTTTTCTAGTTTTTCAATGACCTTTCCAGTGCAATAAGGAGCTGAAATTGTCTGCTTGTGTTCCTAAACTATTGACAAAGATTTTAAACATTCAACCACATTATATAAGATCATTCAGGAGAGAGTTTCATCATTATAAAACTGCAATTGATAGAATTTTTTGAGAACTTTTTATTGTGAGTTGGGTGAAGGTTTGCAGAATAAGTCATCAGTTTTATATTCAACAATTTAAACATATTTTGCTTCACCCCATCCATTGTAGTCTCCTCAAGATACCATTACTTATCTCACTTGTTCCTTCTGTTTTCTGTCTCCATTTCTCCTTGCTTCATAACTTCCTGAATTTTGTCCTTTCTTTTAATCTCAAATTTCTTATTATTCGAATATGAGAGTGAGGGCAGGTCCAGACCTAAAGTTTGACTGAAGGCCGTAGTCTTGGGGGTTACACAATCTCACTCCGGCCAATAAGCCCAATCTCTTTCATGACTTTGAGTTTTGTTCTGCAGTTTTTTCCTTCATTCTATTCAAGACCTTTTCATGTGATCGTTTTCAGAGGAGTTGGTGGTAATAGCTGAGCACTATCTTGTTCCTCTGGTGTCAGGATTGTGGAGTTTTCTATTTTTGCTGTTTCTTTTGCCCAGGACTAAAGATTTCCCCCTGATAAAGACTACAAATACAAACCAAAGTTGTTGCCACTGAGTGAAGTCAGATTCATAGTGACCCTTTCAGCCAGAGCAAAACTGCCCTATTGGCTGTCTAACGTTTCAGGCTTTACAGAAGCAGACTGCAACATCTTTCTTTCTTCTAACAACTGGGTAGACTTGACCCACTGATGTTTTGAATAGCAACTGGAGTTTTAACTATTATAGAGGGTCCTTAATACTATAAGAAATGGGTATTATATTGAACCATATGGGTGCATTTATGTAACATGGGCAAGTCTGCAAAAGAAGTCATCACCCACGTACTGTTGCCTAAGAAAGAGACTGAGTTAGAATACTTTCTATTTACAACCCTGGAGTTAATCAGTTTTGTAGGCACCTTTGAAATTTGGAAGTCATACTTTCCTGACTTCAGCTCAATAGAAATGTGCTACTTTCCATTTATTATTGTTGTCTGTCCCCCTCACTAGGTCACCAGCCTGGGAAGTTCGTCTTCATTTTACGCAGCCTCTCTCTAGATGTCTGAGACAGTATAGTTACTAGAATGAAAGTCCATTGTCCTGCTCACACAGTGTTGTAAGTGAGGCAAGGGATACAGACCCAGCTTCAGCTTGTGATCTGCAGAGCTCTCTCTAAGGGCAGTGCTCCTTAGCAGTTGCTTTGATTGGAGTCTTTTGTATGCCATAGAGTAACTGGTGGGAAGGTTGGTGGCATGGAAAGCTCAAAGGTTGAAAGCGTTGTGTTGTTAAAAGGTCAAGACTTTGATTTATTTGCCTTATCATTGAGTTCTTGAGCCTTAAATGCTGAACTTCTGCCACTATAGGAATTATTTGTATAGTTTTCCCATAGGATGATCAGTTATTTTTTTCATTTTGGTTTTAGTATAAAGACCTTTTTAATGTCAATTTATGGTTCAGGATTTTCATATTTCAAGAATGTCTTCCTTACATTGAGTTTATATTGTTCTACTTCCATTGCCCACACTTTATATGCCAATACCTTTGTGAAACTGGTGGATGAACAGAGATTTAACTCTTAACCCAAGCTTTAATGGCTTTTCAGTGTTGGAGTAGAGATTTAGGAACTGGAGAAGAAAAAAGGAGATGGAGGAGCAGGATTAGTAGGAATTTATAAATTTGTCTAGCCCCCAAATCCAAAATATAGGTGTTTTTTTTTAAAATCACCATGGTATAGGGTTACCCAGTTCATAGAGACACATCTTAGGATGTACATTCCCTCCCATAACTTCCAATCTAGGGAAAAGCAGAACATCTTGGATTCAAATTTATGACCTCATTGCTTACTAAACATGTAACAGTTGAACAATTGAAACTATCTGTTTGTTGAACTTATCATCTGAAATACTTATCATCTGAGATGTATGTGAAATATGTGTGAAAATCTGTAGTGCCTAACACATAGAGATTATTTTCCTTTCAAGTCACATGATTGTCAATTGTTTATTGCTCCAGAAATCTTTCTAAATTTGGAACTTGAAAGGATCACCATTTGGTATTAAGACAATATAAAACTGTAGAATGCAAACTATTAAAACTTCCACATAAAATTTTCTAACTCTTCCTTTTTCAACCAAGAAAAGCATATGTATTTTATTGTTATCAACTCATTATATCTTATCAATTATCAGTATAAAATCTGTTTGCTTGGATCAGGCCTTTTATTTGGTTTCTAACACTGACAATACTCGACAAGGAAATCCCTGGTGACTCGATAGATATTTGCGTCAAAAAGACCTAGACTGTGTGACTTACCATGAGTATTGTCTATTGTTTGGCAAGATATTTTAAAAGTTTGTATCATTCCTACTTTTCATCTCATTTGGGCTATAGACGGCCTTGTGATTGGAAAATACATTTCAGGGATTGCTCAATCTACTACAATGTGTCTATGGCCCATCAAGAGGGAGTTCTTGGACCAAATGGGAAGGCCATGCCCTGAAGAAGAGTGTGTTTATAATGCACATGCAGCCTAGACATAGAAGTTTTACAGACAGAAAGCTGATAAAAGCAAAAGGAAGAATAAAGACATTTACTTCATTTAACTGTGCCAATAATCTCTTTTTATTAATCTCATAGATCTTCAAGGGTTTTATCTGAGTTATGTTACATCACAACTAAAAAATGTTATCTAAAATATTATAACTTATAGATGAATACTGCAACTAATAGTTGCCAGAAGATTTTTCACTTTAAACCTGACAAAAAGAATACATTATAATATATGTAAATATCCTTTGAAAAGTTTAAAAATATGATTGATTATAAACTTTCACACACCAGCCTACAGAATATAATGGAATATAAAGTCTTCACACTGAAATAACTGGCAGGGTAGAAACAGGATATTGTCTCTACATCAGGTGTCTAAGGTTCAATTTATAAAACTAGATCAACTTTAAAGGGACCTCTACTAGTGAGATGATATTTTTGTCTCCTCAACAAATTCACAATAAGTCATAGTCCAATGGTAGACATGGGGTGTACAGGGAAAGGGGAAAACAGAATCGGATGGTAAGGAGAGTTTAGGAAAATAGTACTTTCAAAAGAGTGAATCCAAAACATCAGTGTCAATGTATTTTTTAATCTCTCATAAAAAGAGAGTGTGCATAAAGTTAGATAAACCTTAGATGCAGTATAGGTGTGATTTGACTTTTTATCCTGCTAAATCTAATTTAAGAATGACTTTTCTTCCTTAGTCTTATTCATTCTGATCAAAGGGGTTATTTTTATCATACTTTTTATCATTCTAGTTACCTATGGCTATTATCCTGCTGAGAATATGTTCTTCATGCAAGTTTTTATCTTGGGACAGATGTAGTCAGTCAATGACATTGTGTGCCACTTTTCACTTCACAGTACATGTCATAGGATGATAACAGAGGACCAAGTTACTAAAAGATCACAAGTATGTAGTGAAGAATAATAAGAATTTTCCAAAGGTAGGTGGAAGGCATTGTAAAAGACACTTCTGGGGAGGAAAAAGGTGTCCTACAGGAAAGCATGGGATATTTTTAGTCAATCTACCATTTCTACTGCCTTCTCTGCCTTTTTTAAGTACCTACAATTTTGATGAAAGCATTCCTAGAGACATCTTAAGGGAAATACTTTGGGTTTTTCATATTCAAATAGGAATGATTCTTCCACTCCCAGCCCTCATTGAATGTAGCCATTCATGATCCTTGCAACACCTAGCTATTTGACAAATATCTTTCAGGGCATTGTACAAATGGAAAAAAAGAAAACTTTTAAATATCATAACTAGGCCAGGCCAAGGGGTAGTGATAGTTATTGAAATGTCTTTCATAATTCGCTAGTCTGTGCAATACGCCTTTAGTCCACAACATTTTTGATGTACCATATATCATGTCATACTATTTTGATAGGAAAAGAAAAATATATAAACTAAGTCATTGCCATAATGAAGCCTAATAGAAATGATTTGTCAGCAATGTTATAGAATCACAGAATTTTAAGCTGAAAGACCATAGAGATAATGTAATTCTACTTTCTTATTTTTTCCAAATGTAGACATCAATATTGAAAGAAATGAGACAAATTTCTTAGGTGATAGAATTAGTTTATGTCTGGCTGAAATAAAAGCCAAGTCTACTTATTATAAGTTCATTGTCTGCCCCCACCCTAACACACACACACATGCACAAATCGATCTTGTTTTATTCTTAAGGATTGTTCAGAATTTTTAAAATACATGAGATCCTTCAAGAGCTTAAGAAATATTTTATACAGTCACTGATCTCCTTATCATTTCTTCAGTGTATGGTAATATTCTCTTTTGACTCTGCCTAGAAATGCCCTCCCTGCTTTCTTAACCTAGAAAGCACATCTCTTCTCTTGGGAAGCTTTCTTGAAGTTACATCTGTAAGGTCACGTCTCTGAACCCTTCTCCAACTTCATCAGGACCTTTAGATGGTCTCTTGTAATGTTTTGCAATATGTTTTTTAAAAATTCCTTGTGTATCTATTTTCCAATTAGATGATGATCTTATGTTTAAAATTCAATCTCAAATTGTTAGAACTTCTATAATGCTAAGAAAGATTCCATTTTGAACCACCTTTGCCAAAGAGAGTTTAGTTTGGCTTTTTTAGGCTCTTGGGCTATCTACTACAGTACAGTACATGGCTAAAGTCAATCCAAAGAATGGACTGACTATAGGAGAGGAGCATTGTAAAGAATCCAGAATTTTTCTCGCTAGTTATTACTTCTTTCTATTCAACTGCTTCATTCTCTCTTGTGAGGCAGACCAACTGTCTCTACTTCCCAACCCACAAAGTTGAACAGAAACAGTTGAGCTATCTCTCCCAAAGACATGATTTCTCCTCACGACTAAACCAAATTGAATTTGTAATCTTGTAATCTTAGGAAAACTTGACCAAGTCCCCATTCATATAACAAAAATGAACAGAAGATAATCACCATTCTAGTAACATGGCTGTTCTTTTAAAAAATAACATATCAATTTGGGGAGGGGGGGAATCTTACATATAGTATAGCAATCCAAACATCCATTATATCAAACAGACATGTACAATTGTTGGCATCAACAATTCCTAAACAAGATCTTTGTGCTTGAGCCTTTTGACCCCTGCTCCTCTTTTTTGCCCCTTTCTCCTCCACCTTGCCACTCCTGTGAACCCATAATATAATATGCATTGTTATTACTATTTATACATACCTTACACCACCCATTCAGTCCCTTCACCAACTATCTTTGAGGGGGATTATTCTGCCATCATTTCTATATGTTCCTTTTCCTTCACCCCCTTTTTTCACCTTCCCTTCCTTTCCCAGAATCATTACTCCCATTACTCTCAGGGGGGTTGCCTTTTCTGAATTGTGTATGTTGAAAGCTCCCATATGTGCCTCTGCATGTACACTAGTCTAGGAGGTTATGTAATGTAGGACTGAGAAGAGAATAGTCAGGGGAGGAAAGATTAAAGAACTAGAGGAGTGTTGTGTGTTTATTGCACCTTCTGGATGCATTTTCCCCCCCACATAGCTCCTCTGGGTGTAAATGTCCAATTATCCAGGAGTGGACTCTGAGTCTCCACCTTTATACCTCTCCATCATCTCAATGAGGTTGTTTATATTTGGAACTCTGATGACTGTTCCCATCCACATGAAGATCACACAGGCTGGTGTGCTTTCTTCTGTGTGGGCTTAGTTTCTTCCCTGCTCAAAGCTGCTTCTGAATGTAACCATGGGGACAGAAGAGAAGGAAGTTTTCGGAAGAGAGCCCAAATTATACATAACTGGGTTGCTATGATATTATGCTACTTACTAGTGTACCTCTATATCTTCTTTCTTACTACATAATGAACTTACTATTGTAAAATGATAAACCAAATATTTTAGTAATTTTTTTTAAAATGTATACAGACTGGTACTGCTATATATAAGGAAACTGAGAACCAAAGAGTATAAGTGGCTCTTTTAATATGCTAAATCCTTAGTAGCCTAAGGAAAATTAAGATGTCTGGAACATTATTCTTAGAATTTTATTTAGAGACTAACTAAGCATTTGCCTGTAGCAGATAATGTTCTAAGTGCTTTAATAGCATCTTAATTGACCCTTGTAAAAGTCCAACTACTATTGCTATCCAGAGAAGTTATCTGAAACTTAGGGAAATTAAATGACTTACAATAATCACTGAGCTGTGATGGGTCAGAACTAGGATGAAATCCCAAGTCAAGTATAACTGAAAGTTCTAAACCAGCACTGCTCAAAAAAATTTAGGATTATTTATGTGTGATTTGAATGTTCTGATAGTCACATTTAAAAAGTAAATACACACACTGCCAACCACTCCTCAAAATCAAAATAGAAGGTTCTGAATAGAATTGGAGAAAAGAAACATAGTAAAATATTCAAAATCATAAAAATGACCAAACTTACTGATCTGAAAGATATCACTAGGACCTCCTACACTATGGTCATTAGGCTGAATGCTTGCTGGGAATCAGCCATGAGGAAACCTGAAAAAAAAAAACCCAACCCTGATAGACTGAATGGGCAGTCTCTGAACAAGAAAAAAGCACAGAAAACCAGAATGATCAAGAAAGAAGGACGAGGGGGAGCAGAAGCATATGGCAATGGAAAGTATACTGTTTACATAGAGGGGATTGCGGCTAATGCTGTAAAAGAAAGTGCGTTGAAACTGTTCAGTGAGAAACGAATACAGTCTGCCAAGTTTTACCCAGATGGCAATCAATCGATAATCAATAAGAAACTGGTGAAATGTGTATTTTAGTTACATATTTCACGTGGCTCAATAGATTAAAATATTATCATTGTAGCATGCACGGAGCATAAGAATCACTATAGCACAAACAGAATCTTTGCTTCTGGCACAGGTCACTGCAGCGAGTCATATTTCAAGTGCTCACGAGCCACGGCTGACCAAAGGGCAGCCATATTGGACAGCGCAGCTCTTGCCCTAATGGTTCATGGTCAGCTTAAGTCAAAACTAGTTTCACTCCCTGCACTACAATGTGACATAGAACCATCGATCATATTTTTTGCATCCACCCCCTTTTTGGATATCACACTCAATATAAACATGTGTGGTGCTCATCGTGAACTCTAACCCAAAGCTTGCCTGTTAGAACTACCCCAGAGGTGCCTCAGAAGGAAACCCTAGACCAAAGCTGACAGCTCATTGCTATGAAAACCTGAATGAACACAGTTCTATTCTGAAGCACGTGGGAAAACTAGGAGACAAAGGCAACCAAATGGCAACCGGCTTGTTATTATGATTTTGCTTTGGTCTAGGGCAATATTAATATGTAACCCCTTATTCTACCTCCAGGTGAACTATCTTCCATCCTACTCTATCCTCACGGGAAGACCATCACAGAAAATCCCAGACCTAACAGCCAGAGTAGCACAAAGAAATCCTCGCAGCCGAGGGATCAGAAAGAAAATGTACCAGGAGCTATTTATTTTTAAATGATTCCATATCAAGAGAAACAAATACTGTCCCCAGTCATTCAAGAAATTCAGAGCATAAGTAAGTAATTCAAGACCTTTACATCTGATTCTACTCTCTGTGTTCCCCTTTCATTACATAGCAAGCAGTAGAATGGTCTCGATTCAGAAGATTTTCCACCTTTGGTTGTAGATTATTAACAAGAATGTGGTAGCCCATTTAGAAGAAAAGAAGAGTGGTCCAGCATTAAATGTACATTGAACACCCATCTCGGCCTCATTTCTCAGGAGGTGGACAGCAGTCAGCATCACCATCTGACAATCTTTTTCTCTTTTCGGTTTCAACAACACTGGGAAGTAGCTACTCATAATGAGAAGAAGCAAGAAGATTATTGGAAAGCTGACTAACATATGAGAATGCCAGTGATCTAGAGTGAGGAAAGATAACTAGGTGAGCCACCACTATAAGGAATGAAAAATAACCAATTTATGAATTTTGTTAGCTCAAACTTCAGTATTCTATTTTTACTATTAATTTCCAAAACATGGGAATTAGTTATGCAAATCTAAATACTTCATTGTATTGATGAACACCTCAAAGAGGGTTGGGAACTGTTTTAATATTTAAATATTTAAGATAAGTACCATTGGCATTATCAATCTACCTTTTATAAATAAAGATTTTCTTTCTTTTTTTGGGAGGGGAAATTTTCTTTATAAGCACCCTTCGCCTACATTTTCTCATAATCCACAACTAAAAGGCTAAGAACAACTCACACTTAAATATGAAATAAGATGTATTAAAGTGAACCCATTCATAATACACACTTGTATTATTCATAATCTATTTATTCTTGTAGAATATCTCTCTTCTACTCTCTCCTACAGAGTTGCTATAATCAGAATTCACCTAATACAATTAGTTTGGCTCTTGAGTTAATGCCTGTGATTATAATCCTATCTAAATCTGTTACATATTAAGGAATCAGGATTAGTATGTGTCTTGATGGAATCTCTTTGGAGACATGAAAGAAATTAGAATAAGCAAGTCAATCAGTACAGATAGAAGAGAGATATTAAGTTTTGTGGGGAAAAAACTCATAGTGACCTTATATAGGATCTTAGATTTTGTAAATTTTAGCAATAACAGGTATCCCCCCTTTTCTCCCATGCAACAGCTGGTATCAATTAATAGTTCAATATTACCCCACAGAACTTTCTCCAGAGCAAACAGAGTCTTCTAGAGTCAATGCTCTGGATTTTCACTCTAATCTCCTAAACTGTGATAAAAGCAGATTAGTTTATTAAGGTCATTCACTTGTGGTATTTATGCTACAGTAAAACTAGATACTCATAACAATCCCACAGGATAGAGTGGAACTACCTCTCTGAGTTTGAAAGATTAGAGATCTTTTATGGAAGTAGAAAGCCTCTATTTTCCTCCCCAGAGTGGCTGGTGGTTTTGAACCACTCATCTTGAAGTTAACAGCCCAATACAACCCACAATGCCACCAGAGCAGCTATGAATTAAAATTAACTCAGTGGCAATGAGTTTAGTGAACACTACATAACAAAGGCATAAGCAAACAAAAAGAAACGTACTAGCTGTTTGAAGAAAAGGAGAGATTGAAGATGAGACACCAATTTGGAAGAATTCTACGGCCTGAACAAAGCATGGTACAAGAAAGAAAATACTAATACTCTTGGAAGTGAGATATAAGAGAAGCCATGGGTAATGTAGAGAGAAGATTAGACAACATTTAGCTTGAAAGAAAAGGAATTGAATTTAAGGTGACAAAAGAGAAGTGGAAAGAAATAAGAATGTGGAAGACTAGCTCAAGATACTGGGACATAATTAGCCTTCAATAATTGTTTATTGTCATTCAAATAAATATGAAGAAGTGATGAGGATGATTTATAGAAACAAAATAAATATTAATATAGTGTCTGGAATGACTTGGGAGTTATTTTAGTTATAATGTTTTGGAGTGATTTTTTTCTGGGAAAACTGATGGAAGAAGGAGAAGTTAAAGTGTAAGATTTTGGTTAAGACAAGTCAAACAGGCATTTATGTTGTCTTTTTTTTAAAAAAGAAGCACAATAATTTTATGGAGAAACAAAAAATTGCCATCATGAAGAATCATTAGGATGGGGCCTAATTTTCCTGAGAGATAACTTGAACTTCACCCCTGTGCAACTGCAAATTGACATAAAATCTAGCTGCCACAAAGATGAAAGAAGATCTCCTTCACTGTCGACTTACTCAGGCAGTCACTCATTACCATTGAGTTGTTGCTACCTCATAGCTACCCTGAAAGGCAGGCTAAAGCTGCCCCTGTGAATTTCTGAGACTGTGCATATCTAACACGGAAAGAACTAAAAAAAGTTCAAGCTTTCAATTGAAATATTGAGGGACTCTATAGGGAAACTGTTGAAGGAAGCACCAAGCATGAGAAGAATATTGAACAGGCAGTTATTGTACATAAGAGCTAGTCCAAATCCACCCATTTCAATATGATAGCATATGATCAAGATCTGAGAGTACTCAAGGAAGATGACCAAGCTGAACTGAGGCCACAAGTGAAAAAAATAAGGACCCAGAAAAAGACAGATTAGCAACTGAAATGTTTGAAAAAGATAATGAAGCACTGGAAGGGTTTACTCATCTGTGCCAAGACATTTGGAAGAGAGCTACCTAGCCAATACACTGGAAAGAATCCATCTTTGTACACATTCTAAATAAAAGCAGTCCAAAGAATGAAGAATGTATCCAATAAAATCAGTAACACTACATGTAAGCAAATTTTTGCAGAATATAATTTAAAAGCAATTGCAGTGTTATAGGTAAGCCTGTGGTGCCAACATGCCCAAAGACAATAGGTAGGTCTGTTGTGACAACATAGCCAATGAACACATGCAATCAATTGAAGGGCAGAGATAGAAAAGGCTTGGTGAGCCCCGCCCTTGCTCTCTCTTGCTTTCAGATCTTCGGACCAGACAGCTGCCTTGTTCGTCCTGTGTCTTGACCTCCAAGCAACACTACCCGTGGACTGTGTATCTGTCAGTTGAGGTTCCTTCAAGCCCTACTTTGCCACACTCCTGGGATATACATCTCTTGAGCTGGGGACAGTTGGACTCTGTCATCTGGCTGACTATTGGTGACCTGCTCTGTTGTTTGCTGCCTGTGACCAGATAGCCTGGATTGCTCTACAGAGGACTACTCAGTGGCCCTCAAGACTTGAAAGACTGCCGGTCTTCTAGCTGTCTCACGCAAGTGAGTTGCACAGAGCAATTTGTACTGTTTTATAGATAGTTAACTCTTTTTTTCTTATCTTATATACCCTTCTCGCTATATAAATATATAAAGAGAATTACTAGTGTCCTGGTTTTATTTCTCTAAGAGAACTCTGCCCGACACATGCAACAATAATACATTCACTGGAAGCTGCCAGAAACTTATGTCAGGTTCAGAAGAGGGTATGCAATGAAGTCTATCATTGGTGACATTATATCAATCTTGACTGAAAGCATGAAACTATGTCCAAGAAAGATTTTTACTTGTATGTTGTTAGTTATGAAAAGACATTGAATTGTATATATTATAAAAAACAAAAGTATGAATAGTATTGAGAAAAATGGAAATTTCAGAATATTTCATTATGGCCAAGCAGAACATATACATGCACTAAGAGGCATTCATTCACATAACACAAGGTATGACAAGTTATTTATTATGGCTCTTCTAGCCAAATGACCTTCATTTTCCTACTAGATCTGGATAAGAAGGCAGGGATTTTTTTTTATTATACTGTGGACAGGGTTAATCGTGCTTCCCATTGTGCTGGGTATAAAATCAGCCATCTCAGAAGCAGGACAGAAGGTGAGAGAGGAGTCAGGATTAGAGTTCATCTTTTGGATGTCACCCCTATGTTTTGAAACTCCTTGATCCAGAAAAAGCTTTGATATTAGTATCAAATTGTATCCTCTGATATTGGTATCAGAGGAGCAACAGCAAAACAAGGATACAGAATGAAACAGAAATGAACTTTCCAGCTCCCAGAACAGGTAAAACCAAGGGCTTTGAGGCAGGAAGCTCACTTGTGCAATTAGGTATGTCTGGAAAGCTGATTGCTGGCAATTAACTTTCAGAACCACAAACCTGGAGTTGAGTGCCTTTTGTTGAAGCTTATGGATGAGTAGTATGCCCTTTGAGAATTTAATGGCGGTCTTAAAAGAGCTTTGTAACATAGCTTGAGGAGGGCAGATGCCAGATCAAATGGCTGAGAGCCATTGAGAGACCTACCTGAGGGAAGAGAATGTTGTAATTGAAGATTTCTTACATGAATTGTAACTTTTTACTTCACTATTAAATCCCATAATCATGAATTTTCTCATATGAGTTCTGTGTGGCCTACAATGGAATTATATAGGAATTATAGAATGGAATCATGTAGGAATTATAGAGCTCAGCTGAAAAGTAGAGAGAGTATATGGGGGGGTCAGTTGGTGCCAGAATAGAGTAAAAAGAGTGCATCATCAGCATTGGAGAGAAGCTTGTTAAAAACCTGCAGTCTGTAAATGATACTACCTTGCTTGTTGAAAGTGAGGAGGAGTTGAAACACTTGTTGGTGAAGATTGAGGCTTCCAGTCTTCGGTTTGGATTAAAAATCAATGTAAAATAAGACCCAAATCCTCCCAACTAGATGATCCAGTAACATCATGATAAATGGAGGGAAAGAGTGGAGCTGTCAAGGACTGTGTCTTACTTGGATCCACAATCAATACTCATGGCAGTGGCAGTCAAGAGATCAAAAAAAAAAAAAAAGCATAATGCATTGGGTAAATCCGCTACACAAGACCTCTAAATGAAGAGTGTTCCTTTGAGGACTAAGGTGTGCCTGACTCCCAACCAAAAACCACATTTACTGCCATCAAGCCAATGCTCACTCACAACAACCCCACTGTGGGTCTCTGGGACTGTAATCCTTTAGGAGAGTAGAGAGTTCAGTCTTTCTCCTTCAATTCTACTAGGGCTTTTGAACAGCTGACCCTGCAAATCACAGCCCAAGGGGTAACCACGACACCACCAAACCATGCCATGGTATTTTTCATTGCCTCATATGCATTTGATGGATGGATGTTCAATAAAGACCAAGTAAGAATGAATGCACTTGAGGTGTGGTGCTGAAAGCACCAGGAACGGCTGAAAGGACAAGGAGGTCTGTCTTGAAAGAGCTATGGCCAGAGTGGTCTTACAGATCAGGATGGAGAAACTTCATCTTGCATACTTTGGACCTGTTCTCAGGAGAGACGAATCCTTGTAGAAGGATATGGTGCCTGATCAAGTAGAGGGGCAGTGAGAAAGAGGAGGCCCTCAAGAAGAGGGAGTGTAACATTATGGCTGCAGGGATGGGTTCAGGCATAGATGTATTGTGAGTATAGTACACTACCAGGGAATGTTTCAGTCTGTCGTGCACAAGGTCTCTATGGATTGGAGCCGACTGAATCGCACCTAACAATAACGTCACCTGCTTTTGATTTTAAAACTCAACAAAATCGGGATAGAAGGGACATTTTAAAGCATGATAAAGACCATATATGAAAAACCAAAGGCCAACATCTCCTTCAGCAGGGGAAAACTGAAAGCATTTTCCCTGTGAACAGGAACCAAACAAGGAGGCTACCTATCTTTACTGTTCAATCTTGTTCCATCAGCCAGAACCGTTAGACAAAAGAAAAAAATCAAAAAAATTCAAAGAGGCAAAGAAAAAGTGAAACTCTTACTATTTGTAGGTGCTTTAATTTCATATGTAGGAAACTCCAAAGACCAGACAAAAAGATTACTGAAAAAAATAAAAATTTTGGTTCCAATCTAAGGATCAATAAAAATAGTTGAACAGGCATGGACTCTCAAACAAGTATATATAGGTTTTAATTAAACTCTATTTCTTGTTAATGTGTGACTTTGAGCAAATCACTCTGTGTCTTTGAGCCTCGATCACCTGGTCAAGTGTGAATAATATCACCTATCTTACAGGGTGATGGCAAATCTCCATAAATTGATTTGAGTTCTCTTTCCTCTGTTGTTAATTCATTGAGCACAGTGTTTAATTTTTCTCTCAGTAATCTCACTTTATAGTAAAGGAACTCAGATGTACTTGTCCCCAAAGCCAGAAAGTTGTTAGCGATTTCAAGGGTGATACACACATATGGCAATCTGAAGCATTCTAAGTGCTCTTCCAATACAAAATATGCATAAATACAAAGACACCCCATCATCTTGTGTTGTACAAACATCAACCTTCCCCTCCCACAATTGCAGACAAATAATTGCAGGAAGCATTGCTTATGTATAAATGAGGTAGGTTCTCAAAAGAAAAAGACCACATGGAGAAACCATATCAGAAAACATGTTTACATATGAATTTTACTATATAAAATAATTCTGGATGTGTGTTATGCATATAACTTAATTTGAGAAGAATGCTGGTGAATAAGACAGTGTGGAGGGAGAGCTTCAAAAAATATTCCTTTGAGTGAAAAGTCTAATGAGAATTGAATTGTACTCCCTATCTCCAAGGAAATCCTCATTCACCTTACAAGTGGACATGCTTTGCTCTGAGAATGCATGACTGACTGGCTGTCATTGCTAGCTACCTTCTACAAGGTAGATGAAACCTGCAGCTAGAAAGGTATTAAAAAATGCTTCATAATGGCTGCGAAGATTGAGGTAGTAAGAAGAAGATCTGATTCACTATGCTGAAAAAACTCTGGGAAAGTGTGTCAACACAGAAAAGTTGAGCTGAACCCTTACAGAAGGGGGAAAAAAAGAGAGAAATTAGAGTCCAGAAAGGAGACTGAAACAGAACTTAGGTCTCTCTCTAGGTTAGAGGTGATGTGTTCCAAGCTTTTTGCTATATTTTTCTTAGTTTTTGTGACTTTTTGTACTGCTTTTAGATTAGAAGTATGGGGTCCTAGGAAAGATTTTTTTTGAAAAGGATCTTCAGGATAAGGAATTGGTTTAACCATATTATCAATATCATTGATGATAATTTAGTAAACCCTTTTAGAAGGCAGTTAAGGAAATGCCAACAGCAGACAACATTAGGCAGATGATTTTTTAGAGAAAGTCAACCAACTCCCAGTGGAAAAGGCAAAGAAGGGAAAAACTCCTGAAAAGCAGCTACCAACTCAATTTATAAAAAGGGTTTCCCCTTCCAAACAATGACTCTCTCCATACCTCCTCTGCACATACATGCCCACAGATCCAGGTCCTCATCAGTCTTAAGGTATGGGCCCCACTGTAGTTATTAGAAACTTTTTTAATGTTGTGTTTATAATTTAAATTATATTATTTAACTCTGAACTTATTTACTTTGAAATATATGTGTAATGTTTTATGTAAAAAGACAAGATTAGAAAAAAAACTTGGATGAATAAATTCATCTGATTTCAGCTATTTCTTATGGGGAAAATTGATTCAGAAATCGACTTCATCGTGCATCTCCACACTCCTTCTAGAATGGATTTGCAACTAGATCTGGGCTTCTGCTGTGCTTTCCTATTATTTTGAGGATGAAGTATTTCAGGAAAAGTGAGCCCTAAAGATAGAGTAATATAATTTGTTAAATGTGTTTGACACATTCTTACTCATCATCACAAATATCTACCTGTACCCAGTCTTCAGAACCCCATAAAAGATCCAACTTGCTTCTTAAGGCCTAGCAGTCTCACTGTGAGAAGGGGCAGGGTAGGGAATTAATGTCACTCAATCTCCTCCATAACATGTTCTTGTGGCCTTGTGGACCACACACGAGGCTGCCAACTCAACAAGGGCAGCTGTTCAAGCTCACTTGCCACTCTGCTGAAGGACAAATAGCCTTTCTACTCCGGGAAAGAATTTTGTCCCAGAAACCCTAGATGAAGTCATTAAGAGAATTGACTAAGTGATTGTTTATGTGCTTGTTCTATGTTGTTTTGTTTAATACACTCAATATCACTAAAGACACCTACCTCAAGGGAGATGTCTTAAAGATTTCTTACCAGTCTTCCTCTTCAACTCAGTCAGCATATACCTATTTTATCTTTCATTCCTTTGGCAATCTGATCTCTGACCATTTGATCACTCTGGTTTGGAGTATGACAATAGTGGCTAATAATCACTGATAAACTTTTTCTTCTAAATAGCAATATTATTATAGGTTTTTCGATCCCATAGATCAAAGAAAGTGAATACTTCATGATCAAACTAGTGGAAGTGATTTCCACTAGCCATGTTTTCAGACATACTTTGTGTTAGGCTGTATGTGTGTGTGTTTGTAGAGAGAGAGAGCGAGAGCGAGAATTATTTCAAGAAAATGGCTCATGTAACTTTAGAAATAGGTAATTCCAATCTAGTTCAATTCTATGAGTTCAATGTTAAGCTGGGGTTTCTCCTGACTCCCATAGCTACTGTGGCTGACAAACCAGGAAGCCAGATGACAAAGCAGGGAGAAAGAAAATGAAGCAAGTCAATTACAGGGTGGTAGAAGCAGAGGTGAATTAATCCAGTGTCAACAGGCCATGCTTGTGGATGTAGAATCCAGTGAACCCACTGTCTGCATGTAAGTTGGTAGGCAGCTGATGGATCCCTAGGGCAGCAAGAAATATGGAGGACTGTTGGCTCAGATACAGAGAATGGCAGGGGGATGAGCCAGATTCAGGATCTAGTTCAAGTAAAAAGCAGAGTAGCTTTCCCAAAGCATCAACTTATATAGGAAGTAGGCCATATTTCTGAAGAAACTGCTTCCCAGTTGCATCAAGGATGTTACCTAAGTTATGGGATTGTAGTGCACCCTGATCGTCCTTTAATGTCTTTACTGCTCACAGCAGATCCCATCATGGATTCGACTACAATATTTTAGGTCTTATCATGGGGATTTCTGATTAAGAAAAACTGAGAGAGAATGTTGACTTAGTTATGGTGACACAAACTTCAAGTCATCCTACCCAAATGGGCACTTCTTCTGACCATGTACAGTGTGTGAAGCAGGAAGAAATAAATAAATGGATCAAGTACCAAGGAGGCTGTTTGATTAAAATGGTGATAAAGATGTATATGACATTCATTGCTCTGAAAACAGGAGACAGCACTATCCAGTTATCATTTTTATGATTTTTATAATGCAAAATCAAATATAGATCCCATATATAGCAGTGTAGTTAGTGATCCAAAATTGTGCATACTCGTTGTCATCTGGACAATTCCCGTTCATTACAACCCTGTAGGAAAGAATAGACCTGACCCTGAAGGTTTCCAAGATTAGAAACTTTATGGGCTTAGGAAAGCTCTTCATCTCCTGCAGGGTGACTGATTCTTTCACACTGCTAACCTTGATGTTAGCAGCCCAGCATAACCCACTAGGCGATCAGGGCTCCTTCTAGATGGTGCATATAACTGTAATCTTAGTGGATTAAATAAATGTTCATCAGTCTTTACCAAAGGTGGGCACTGTGTCTGGTCTTGATATACAGTGAATTAGAAGAAACAATAGACGCCCTCATTTTTTAAGACAAGTTAATGTTTCTGAAGGCAAATATATGGTCATAGAAGAGATAAAAACAAGGCCATAGAAATTGGGGAAAACGTCTGTGAATCAGGATCCTGAAGATTAATAGGAATTCATTTTAAAAGGGTAGCAAAACTTTCAGTGTGCCAAAATAGGAAAGGGTTATTTGGTTATTTCTCTAGAAACAGGTAAAAAGGACAGTGGGGTTCCAGCCCAAAGGAAAAGGAGAAATGTAGAGGGAGAGGTCTTGGAGGAGACGCAGCGGTTACGTTTCGCAGGAAACTGCAGGTCTAGTAAGTAACTCAGAAAGTCTAATCTGAATACAGTAGAGAGAATCAGGGTGCAGGACAGGAGGTGATGGGATGAGAATATATTTAAAAAATTTTAAAAACCACACAGGTTCATTTGAAAGTGAAATTCCAGTGAGGAGCAGAAGAAGTCAGACTACTGGATGTAGAAGGGTGTAGGAAAGTAGAGAGAAGGTGGGGGGTTCTAACCCAATCAGAAGCCTCTTGAAAGAAAGGTTTGATGATCTGTTTCTGAAAAGTTACAGCCCTGAAAGCCCAACGGGGTCCAATTCTACTCTCCAACACATGGACTTCCATGAAGTACAACAGATTCTCGGGCCACGGGTCAAGATAAACCAGGTTATGGGTTTGACTGTATAATAGCCAATTGTCAGCAAAGTCAATTGTCTCTAACAAGCGTGTCTATGTATGAGGGGAGCAGAGATTGTTGTTTGCACTTTGTGGGGAGGAGGACAAGAAGAGTTTATGGAGAGGGAAAAAATGCAAACAATAGTTAACCAAAATAATGAAAAATGATCACTGATCATTTCTTCTTCTGCTGCTGCTGCTGCCGCCGCCATGGAGAGTCTTTCTGATGCAAATACAAACTAAGTTAGCTCTGCTTCCACCTCAAGAACAAAAAAAAAAAAAAGAAGAAGAAGAAGAAGCTAGGTTTAGAAAAGAAGCACTGCGCCGCAAGCCACAGATTCTATTGTTTCTAGAGTAAAATTCATTTACATCAAATATCTGAAGCTGTCAGTGCACACAAAGACTTTGAAAGCATTTGTTTGGAGCTAATACTGTACTTTCTATTTATATTCTAATACCGCGTCCACCCACCCCCTTATGATTCTTTGTGAACTTGCTCAAGTTTTGGCTCGCCTATACTTTTATGCCCCTCCTCCCCCGAGACACACTTCACAGACTTGTTCCAACAGTAAGGAAACGGATCATTACAGAAAGAATGAAATGTCATTTGATGATATGCCCACTGCTTCCTTTGTGGGGAATTACTTCCCAGAACCATGCGAGGCTGAAGAGACCTAATACCAGAAGAGTGAAGGAACACCTCCGACCTGGTCAAGGTCGAAAAGCACATCTCTCCTACCTACCCTTCCCCAAAGCGATGACTTTGAAGCTGGAGGAAGGGATAAAATCCAACATTTTTTTCTTCTTCTTTATTTTTCTGGCTCAGAAAAGTTCTTTTATGATTAATCTCAGGAGTGATCACTGGAAATAAAGTCCAATGCATGCAATAGATCCAAGTCCCTCATGAAATAAATAATCAAAATAACAGCAACAAAACTTCAGTAAATGTAGAGCTAGTCGTAATACAATAGACAAAAGCAAGATATTTGTGTGTGTGTCAGTCATTAACCACTTGAAATTCTAGGGAGAATAAGCTGGCGGAAAAGTATGCAGGAGAATACTTAAGATCTTCAGGAAGGTTTCAAATATAATATACAAATCAAGAGAATTCTTGTACAGATATATATAGTAGATTTAGAATTGTATATGTGCAGATAGATGATAGATATAGATAGATAGATGATAGACAGATGGATAGATAGATGATAGATAGATAGATAGATAGATAGATAGATAGATAGATAGATAGATAGTAGATAGCACAGAGATCACATCTAATGTCCCCTGGCTACTCAAGAGAGAAAAATAAGCTCTCTCCACTATAGCTTGAAGTCAGTTGCCCAAGCCAGAGATAAGACACAGCTCTGCTCTCCATCTCTCTTTACCTGATTCAGACACCGAATGCTCCCCCCACAGGACTCATTTCCTCTGCTGGCTTCAGTAATGCATGGAAATGACCTCAGAACCCACAGACAATACTCTGATGGGGTTCTTAGAGAAATTAGCAAGTGACTACAATTCAGGATCAGGAATATTGTTTTCTGTCTACAATGTATTTTCTCAGGCAGCAACCACATCATTCTTTGATCCTCAGCCCATTAGCCATGTGCGCCTTTAGTTTCCTCCCAGAAGCTTTCCTCACTGTCTCACAGTCTGAGGGACAGAGACCTTCTGCCCTCTCTTTGTGTGCCTCCTTTGCTCTGTTCCAGGATCTTCAATGCAATGACTCCTGCTGCATCTTCACCATGCTCATTGATGGCTTTCCTTCTTTGACAGTCCCAGGAATTCTCTTTCTCTGCCCCTGCTTACCTTACACACAGGGCAATGGTTCTGATAGAGGTATGGGTTTTTATTTCAGCAGGAAATGTCCCAAGGAAGCAAGGGGCCATGTCATGATTCACGCCTTCTAGGAAGGTGGATACTCAGAATACATCCCACCTTAATCTTGTCCACTAGTACAACAGAGAATCCCCTACAAAATGGAGTTAAAACTACCTTTGTAGAGGCTAGAATTTACACAAATCTCAAAACCACTGCCATTCAATAGATACCAATTCATAGTGACCCTCTAGTCCAGATTAGAACTGCCCCATGTGGGTTTCAGCATTGTAAATCTTTACAGGAGAAGAAAGCCTTCTTTTTCCATGGAGAAACTGGTGGTTTCCAAAGGCTGGGGTTGTAGTTAGCATATATCATTGAATAACCCACTACACAAAATGGATAGAAGAAACATATTAATAAATTTCATTTCACCACATGAGGCCTTTAAAAGCTCACTGAAAAATAATCCCTTGGATTATTTAAAGCAAAAAATCATGTATATATACATATGTCTGTATGTATAGATAGATGCATATTATGGGAGTGAACTAATAAATTAGTATTTTATAGCTATAGAGAGGTATTTGTTGTTGGGAGAGAAGTTGCAAATAAGAAAAAATATCAAGCATTTGTTATTAAATTTAAATCAGAGGTATCAGTATGAGCCCATTATTTTTATACTGTGTGCACAGATAGATATAAAAGTATAGTATGTGCAGGGATGAGTTAGTAGGTATCAGTGTTTTTTCAGCCCTGCCTACTAAGAGGGAAGAGAAACAATGATCATGAGTACATCCAACACAGAGATCTTGATTTCTAACCATCCTTCTGCATAAAGAGGCATGTGGTCTGTTAGGGAAAGTGGTGGATTCTTGATCTGGTGAAAAGAAATATATGATTACCCTGGCATAGTTTATATTGAATATAAATAAGAAAGTGCCCAAAGACAAGGGGCAATATGTCAAAAGGATGCAACAGTCAAGCTGAATCCCAGTTGCCAAAATGGAAGAGTTTGAACAGTCAAGTAAATAATGATAGTAATAGGTTATGGCCCATAAAATAAAGTAAATACCTTTACATCTGTACTGATATCATTTCAGAAATGAATAAGTAAATGGGGAGAAAGAAGGCCTTTTCCCTATATGTGGAAGGAGTAAAGTCAAAACAAAACTCACTGAAATCTAGTCACTTCTGACTCAGAGCTACCCCTGTGTGATTCCCAGATGGAAATTACTGATGGGAGTAGAAAACCCAGTCTTTCTTCAGTCAATCTGCTGGCAGTTTTGAACTGTCAATGGTGGGAATCACAGCCCAACGTGTAGCCACGACATCACCAGAACTCCACACAGAAGGAATAAAGCAAATGTAAAATCACCACAAGGCAAGCATACCAGGAATCAGTGTTGCTAATAGGCAAACATTTCTGAAGAAATAAGATATCTGTATAATTTTAGAATATCTCCTCAATAAACTTGTTAATTATAAAGATGAAATGTTTAAATTAATTTTAATTTAAATTATCTATATTTAATATTACCTGTCATAATATAAAATACATTCACAAAAACAAGGATGCTCAGATAAAGAAAAATACCTTACTCAAGCATGATTAAGAGAAGACTATGGGTACACATAAGTTGAGAGACATTTTACAAAATGACTGATATTCTTCAAATGTCTCAGTACCAAGAAAAACTGAATTTCTATCATATACTGGAGAAAAATAAGGAACAAAGGCAATAAAATGCAATTGTGGGATATTTCAGTACCTCTTACATATGACAAAGAAACATTTCAAAAGTCAAATCTCTGATTATTAGTATTATACTAACATCAATTTCCTGGTTTTGATGATTGTACTAAGATTATGTAGAATTGTTTTAGGAAGCACGACACAGGGTGTGTGGTTACTCTTCATACACTTTTTGGCAACCTTTGTGTAATATAAAAATATTCCAGAATCAAAAGACAAAAAAGTGTCAAGCATAACTGTTCCTAGAACTAGACACTTGAAAAGGAAATATTAAAAATATGTAAGTATGGCTATAGGAAAAATTTGCTTTACTTCTGAAAGAATCAAGCAAAAAGTATGTGATAATGCTAAAGTAAGGTGTAAAAAAAACCAAATCTCTTTGTCCTCTCTTATTTTACTTTGCAGTCATCTATAAAGAATATTAGCATTTTTCAATGAATCTTTACTTGAAAATACTGTCTTAAATTTCATCCAAAATTTCACAATTCTTTACAAAATTTTGGAAGCTCATTTTGATGTAAAAACTGTTTAAATCTTGGTCTTTTTTATGGCATCCATTTTTATGTATTTTTGAAGACCATTCATATAGTAAAATAGATAGAGATAAATGTATCTTTTAAAGACCATTAATATTGTAAAATAGATACAGATAAATGTTCACTAAATAAATATATCCAACATGACTCATGAAACCTCAATACTACATAGAAAAAAGCTAGTGATTCGTGAGGCAGATGCTCGAGTTTGCATAATTTTCTTCTGAAGAATTTTGCTTGAAATTTCAAGATACCTATTAGCTTGTTACATTGAAACAGGAAACCGGCCTTTTTTTTTTTTTTGCTTGAAGGTGTCTGTAATATGCTTAAAATAATTTTCTACTGCATTGAAACATCCTGATTTCTACCAACCTATACTTGGACAAAAATCAAGCTATATAATAAGTCAGCAGTTTTAATATGGATAGCTCAGTTTAAGAAGGAATTAGACCATGTTGAAGATGAAGCCCACAACAACAGACCATACACATCCATTTACAATGACAAAAGCAATTTTGTTCATGTTGTAACTAAAGACTGACCATCACTGAATCAACAACAAACACCTAGGCACTCAGTTGGTTCAGTTGAAACAATTTTGACTAAAAAATTAAAGCTGAGCAAGATTTCTTCTTCACGAATGTCAAAACTATTGGCCCAATTTGTTGCATACCAGAGCAGCACTTTCAAGAGAAATTATAAGTAATTGGGGTCAAGATTGGTAAGCATTTGTTCACAGAATTGTAGCAGGAAATGAAACATAACTTTAGCAATACAATCCTTAAGGCAGCACAATTAAAGAAATGGAAATCAAGAGGTAGAAATAGTTCAGATAAATTGAAGACAGACTGGTCAAGAGAAAAATCACGCCAACATGATTGCCTTGGGGGTTGCTCAAGGCAATTGCTAGTTAATTTTCTGCTTGCTAGGAGAGTATCTTGAGAAAGCTGGCCAAAACATAGGTGGAAAAACACCTGGGAAAACTTTACCAGGTAGTTTTTCTCCACCACAACAATGCTTCTGCTCATTCCTTTCTTCACACAAATGCAATTTGGAGAGACTTTCGGTGGGCCATCATTAGGCATTCACATTGCTGATTTGGTTCCGTTAGGTTTCTTGCTGCTTCCTAATCTAAAAAAAAAAAAAAAAAATTAAGGGCACCTATGTTTCTTCAGTTAACAAAATAGGTTAGAATGCATTGACAAGGTAAAATTCCCAGAATCCTAAGGCTTTTAAGATATGGACTACTTAGCTAGTACCATTATTTACAGAAATGTTTTGAACGTGAAGGAATTTATGCTGTGGAATAAACTTTGTGTTTATTTTGTTTTTAATTCTATCTTTCATAAACTTTTAAAAGTCCCTTCCAGTATGCACGTATGTGCATGGATACACACACAGAGAGACATTCATAGAGGAGAGATTTATATATAAGGCTACACATAACAAAAAAAGCTATGATTTCCTATAAAAACTGTTACAAATTACCCTTGTTCAATGCAAGGAAAGAGCAAGAGCATTGCTGTACTACACCAGAAAAATGACTTGGTGACATGTTCCCAGGTACCTTTCTGCTAAAACGTTGGCTGGCATTTTCTAAACATTCTCACCATAAGATGTTATCATTTTTTGGAATTCCAGAAATCCAACAAGTAATCAATTAGAATAACCCTAAAACTAAGATCATGAAATATACTCTGGACCCATATACCTTTGCTTTCCTTTGTACCTCTTGGTAATCTTTGATTTGATTATGCTTTTTTTCAGGATCTTACTGTTGAAATCATATTTCATTTCCTGTTACAATTCTTTAAAGAAATGCTTCCAATGGCTATTATTTGCTACATGCTGGGAAAATTTCATGATATAAGCATTTTTCCTAATATATATATTAGGAAATATATATATATATATCCCCAAGATATTACAGCAGGATATATATAGCCTGGGAAAAGGACAGCATAAAATAACAATCCTGCATGTCTTTTCTTAGATTTCATCTCACAGTAGAAGAAATACAAAGTTATAGGAGTCATCTTAAGAAAGTTAATTTTCCTAGAAAATGATGGCAGTGACAAAAACATTTAATTATGGTGGTGACTTACTTTTCCATTTCCATTACCAGTACCTTCCAGTAATACCAGTTTTGATTACTGGATATCGAGCAGCTTTACAAAAGAAAAAAAATTCGTACATCATAATTAGCATAAAGTCAGAAAGGGATACCTAATAACTTCCAATCATACCAATAAATGACTAGCAGCCAATCCTTTGCCTAGAGATCTTTATAGACAAGAGGGCCCCCATAAAGAAGAGGCACATTCTCTATTATTTAGAATATCAATAATTTATTTCAATTAAAATTTCTTACTTGATTAGGTAAGTGAAAAAAAATTAGAAAAAATAGCAATTGATTTGACTAAATTCTTAGCCTATAATGGGAACTTTTTCTAAGCACTTTTTTCATGCATTAATCAAATAACTCAAGAGGGTGGTATTTGCTTTCTCTCCAGATTGCAGATAAGTCATTGAAGAAAACTAGGATACAAAAGTGGATTGTCTGCTCCCTGAAGAAGGTTCAAATAATGCTTTTCTTCTGGAAAACGGCACTGCTGTCAGTGGGGTCAGTGCTGTGGTTTACCCTATTTTGAATTTTCCCCCCAAATGTTTGTACTCACTGTAGAAATACATTAAAATCTCTAGGATGCACTGGTAGATCAATGATTATTGAGGAATTCTTGTCATGGGTACCATAATCCCAGTGTAATCCTTTCAATCATGATCCTTACTTTCAAAATAACATAACACCTATATGTGGAAGGAAAGATTATTGGAGAAATGTACAAAAAAACTGCACAGAAAAGGTCAAATCTACGCATTGTGGCAATCACAGAACCTTCTGAGGCTTGTACTTCTATGTGCAGTGAATCCTAACTTCGAGTACATTCCTTTTCTATAGATCATTTTTTAATTCCTTTGTATGTGACATGTATTTGTGTCCCTCTAAAAATATATAGAGATATATCTGAAGCTTTCCCCAGAGCCAGCACTCTAAATTCTGAATTCTGACCACCTAAGTTGTGAGAAAATAAATTTGTTTGTTGAAATCATCCACATGCAGTATGTCATTATAGCACCTAGATAAAAAAACACACACACACACACACAGAATCTAATCTGAGAGTAAGGGGCTGCGGAAGTGCTTTTGGAATTGCCTGAAAGAATGTAAGGTGCCATTATAACAAAAGCTTTGAGACTGTTGGTAGAATTCTGGAAGATAAACTCAGTTCTGGTGAGTGCTCGGAAAGCAGTGGGCAGACTTTAACCAAGAAGAGATTGTTCATGTGGCCAAGAAGCAACTGCAGGTAAACCATAGTGGTAGAACCAGGAGTTTCGCTTGCGGCAATGAACTAAACCACGGAAATAGCCACAACAAGCCGAGTGCCTTCTGGCAGGAGAGGCTTCTCCACGGAGCAGGATGTCTCCAAGCCCTCGCCGGTGCAGCCAGGCTTCATCACCAAGGAGCAAGAAAGCGAAGCAGCACCCTCTTCCAGGTTCTTACCAAGCCCAGCTCTGTACCATTTGCCGAGCATAACACGGGTGGCACTTGCCTCTTTAAGAGACCAATGAACCAGAAAAGAGAATCTGAAGAGACTAAGAAAAAGGAGAGGTCTTAAAGGATAGGGCCACAGCCTCTAGGTCAGGAGTCCTCAAACTATGGCCACATGTGGCCCACCAAGGATATTTATCTGGCCTGCTGGGTGTTTGTGCTGCCCCTGCCTGTCCTGCTTAGCAGCCGACTTATCCAGGGCCCACAGTGCGCATGTGTGGAATGTGCGCCACACTCTCCGACTCTCTTCCTTCTCTCTGTTTCTGAACAACACCTCTCGGTCTCAGGTGTGATCCGACGAGTCATGAGCTTGCCTGTGCAGAACCTGCTGCTGCCTGAGGATCGAGGTAAGAACAAGTTAGGATTTTTTTTTTTTTTGACGTTAGGAGGTCTATTTTTTTTTTAATTTTGCAGTTAGTAGGGCCTTTTTATTGCAGGTAAGGGGGGGCCTTTTTTCGGAAATTTGATCTTTTTCGTTTTTGTTTTTGCAGAGAGGGTCACCCTTTTTTGAAGTTAGGAAAGCCTTTCATTTTTAAAGTAGGTTAGTTGGTTGGGAGTGGTTTCTAGGGGGTTGCACCACAGTGATAAGGCAAATTGTCAGTGCTCAGTGCTGTCTTATGGGAGCCCCAAACTGGCAATCTGCCTAGGGCCCCATGGGAACTTAATCTGGCTCCTCAGACAGCTCCTCAGACAATTTAATTGACAGTAAGTGCATTTATATTCTGATTGCTATTCATTTGTGTATGATGTTGTATCTTGTGTGTTGTGTAAGCCCCAGTTCACACTGCATGGATCTTCTCATCCATGCAATCAGACCCCTGTATGAGTTCACAGATCATAGTGCAATCACACAAGGTAGTGTGAACTGCAAAAGTGGTGAACAGGCTGGGTAACTGTGCCAGTTCCAACACGGCACCAGTGAGAGTCTGAGATAAAAGCAGTTTCACCAATATGTGCACTGGTGAAGCTGAAATGATGTGGACTGGCAAGGCTGCATTGTTGGACACTGATAAGACTGCATTGATGGGCAGTGCAGTCTATATGTCCCTGTGTGGGCAAAGTTTTTGCTGTATATTATGTGTGTGTATAGTAATAATAGCAATTTGAAATCCCTAGGAAACAATATCAAGAAAGAGAAAAATTGACTCAGAGTATAGGATATTCAAAGAACAGTGGACTTATAATTACTTTTTCATGCAGCAGAAAGAGCTGTGTTCTTGATATGCCAGAATATAGTGTCTGTGTTCAAAGAATATAATTTGCATCAATATGATCAAACTCAACATAAAGATAAATATGATTGTTTGGTTAGAGAAGTGAGAAAAGATAAAATATTAAAACTGAAAAATTCATTGACAACTCAGAAAAATACTTTTCTGAAGCAGAAGCAGCTAAATATTTCATCACCATGAGCAAGTTTTCAAGTTGACAAGCTAATAGTATGCACTAGCAGACCATTCGTGGGGAGAGAATTTGTTAAAGAATGCCTTCTTTCTGTTTCCAAAGAGATGTGTCCAGAGAAGGCCTATTTATTTAATACAGTGAGTCTTTCAGGACCTAAAATTACATGAAGGATTGAAGAAATGGAAAACAATTTGCATCAGCATTTGCAAAACTCCGCAAAAACACTTTCCTATTTTTCCTTGGAACTCCACAAGATTAATGATGTTCATGACTGCACAACGAAGTCACATAAAGCTTGCTGCACTGCAAAGCATCAAAGGAACTACAGGAGAGGATATCAATGAAAAGGTTTGCCAAACTATGAATAGTTTGGAGCTGGACTAGGCTAAACTAGCCAGTGTGACAACTCATGGTGCACCTAGCACTGTGGGGCCTAAGAAAGGAGTGATTGCTCACATTAACCAAGAGATGGACAAGTATAATCATTCTCATCCAATAGCCATATACTGCCCCATCCACTAACAAGTAAATCATTGAATTGGGACTCCATTATGAACATTCTGGTATCTTGTGTTAACTTCATTAGAGCTAATGCACTAAACCACAGACAATTTCAGGAATTTCTGTCTGAGCTAAATGTTGCCTGTGAAAATGTTCTGTCCCACACAAAAATCGATTGGCTGAGTCAAGGGAGAGTTTTAAAACATTTCTATGTCTTACTTCCAGATTACAGCTTTTTTACTTTCAAAAAACAAAGAAGTACCAGAGCCCAATGATGTAGAATGGAAATGGAACCTTGCCTTTCTGACAGATGTAACAGAACTACTCAGTGGTGTCAATATGCAACTTCAAGGAAAGGGGAAGCTCATCTGTGATATGCAATCATGTGAAAGCATCTGAAGTAAAATTAGGTCTCCTCATCAAATAAGTAAAGGAGGAAAATTTCTGCCATCTCTACACAACTCAAAATCTGTTAGTGGAAAAACCACTAGTTGCATTCCCAAACAAAACATGTGTGGATTGGCTGGAAAAGTTGCAAAAGGAATTCCAATTTAAATATAAAGAGCTTCATCTCCATGAACAGGACAGACAGCTTTTCTGTAATCAATTTTCTATTGACATTGAAAATGTGGATATAATTTACCAAATGGAACTGACTGAACCGCAGAATTGTGACTGTCTGAAAGATGCATTCAAGTCAAGCAGCCTGCCTAATTTCTGCACCTCTCTTCCCTCTGAGACATATCCTAATTTCAGGAACCATGCACTCAAAATGTCAACCATCTTTGGCAGTACTTATGTCTATGAACAGACTTTTTCTAGAATGAAACATCTGAAATCTCTAACTAGATCTAGAGTAGCTGATGCACACTTGCATCACTTATTATGACGAGCAGTGACAAATATGGAACCGGACATTGATCATCTCATTAGCCAAAATCAAGCCCATAGTTCCCATTGAAATCCTGGTAAGTTTGTTGATTTAACTTTACTTGTTCTTCATTTTAAATATTGCATTTGTTCCCATTTTGTTTTTTTTAACCTCAAAATAATATATGTGCAGTATGCATAGGAATATATCATAGTTTTTTAAAAAACTGTAGTCCAGCCCTTCAACGGTCTGAGGGACAATGAACTGGCCCCCTGTTTAACCTACTTTAGGGGTTCTCAAGGTATGGGTTGTGCCCCCTTTGGGGGTCGAATGATCCTTTTCACAGGGGTGGCCCAATTCATAACTGTGACATAATTATGGTGATGAAGTAGCACCGAAAATAATTGTATGGTTGGGGTCATCACCACATGAGGAACTGAATGAAAGGGTTGCAGCATGGGGAAGGCTGAATGCTGCTCAAGAGTCTCAAATTGCAGGCTATTGTTATGAGGTTTTTCAGACTGGGAACATCTCTTTGTTTTTCTTTGTTTTTTTTCCACTGTAAACCAGTCTTTATTAAGTGCTCAAAATTGACTCTTGTAATCCTCACAAGGAAATGATTTGGATAGGCACATTTTCCCCCATCATAAATATGAGAAAAGAAATCACAATCATATTTCAAAGTCATTGATAATCCTGCAATAGGGAACCAAATTTGTTTTGTCTAGTAAAGAGTTTTCCAAATTTAGTTCATCATAGATATGCATTTTCTCTTTTGTATGGTGATGAGCATCTGTAGATCTACTGAGGTCAGATTCTCACTGCAAATAGGGGACTTTGGGACAGAGAAAGAAAATTGGATTCATTACCCCAATTTCTGAGAACAGGCCTGCCATGTCCAAAGGAAAGGAACAGCTGTGGAAACAGAGTGGCCTGGAGGACCAGTATCATGGCTCTGTCTGACCTACAGAATCTAGAGGGAGAGAGACCTCTCAAAGAACAGAGCACTATTTTCAAGACTTGAGAGCTAATGTAAATCATTCTAGGTCTTTTATTGTCAGCGTCCACCTGCTTTCTTTCTCTCCATTAGCTCCACTTCTAGTGGAATTGTCTACCTTGTGTCTTTTCCACTATTGCACAGATATGCAAATGAAGAGGACTTTTGCCCTCAGATGAAACATCAATCTGAAGTTTGTTCAAGACTTTTGGGATAATATGGTGTGGTGAAGGTGTTTTGCACATGCAAACAAAGGGTGCATAGGGTGGAACAGGGGGACAGGCAACTGAGAATTTCTGCTCCTATAAACAAATACACCTTGAAAAGTCCACAGGGGATATTTCTTCCATGTTCTGTGGCCATGATTCAGAATCAAAGAATTGGCAGTGCTTTTTAAAAAATGAGTTTTCTACTATGAATTAGGGGGGGAGCATTTCAGAGTATTAACTCTATATTCAATAGTCAAAAACACACTCAATGGCATAGATTTGAGTTTTATGAGTTTAAAAGGTAGAACATTGAAGTTTTCCTCAACCAAAATGTGCCAACGTGAAAGGGCAGTCACTCCCCTTGGAAGGACACCCCCTGATGTGGTCAGCCTGTTCTGCTGTAATATGATTAGAGTGGGATGCCTCATTGACATGTCAAAGTCAGACACTGAATAATGAAAAGCAAAGAAGAATAGATGCGTTTGATTTGTGGCACTCTTCAAGAATACTGAAAGTACCATGGAGTGCCACAAACAAGTCTCCCTTAGAAATGAGGCCAGAGGGTATCTTAGAAACAAGGCTGGCAAGACTTTGTGCCATGTCATTTGGACATGTCCTCAGAGGAGATCAGAAGCTGAAGAAGATCATCATGCTTGATAAAGAAGAGAGACAGCAAAAAAGAGGAAGGTTCTCCACAAGATGTATTGACACATTGGCTGCAAAAATGGGCTAAGGCATAAGAACAATTGTGAAGATGTCCCAGGACCAGGTAATGTTTCCTTCTGTTGTATATCTGGTTGGCTTCCAATAGCCTTGATGTGGTGTGGATGGATTAAGGTGAAATGGAAAACAACTTTAAGGGAAGTTTCCCTGAGGGTGGGACCTGCATGATATTTTAGCTTAAAGGAAATAAAAGGGGATAGAAGCAAATAGAATGAGAGGAATTTACTGCCAGCAAGAAAGAAAAGCAAGCCCTTTAAACCACGTTCCCAACACTGGGGAGCTCCTAGATCCAGAGGAAAATTGGTATCAAAATACATGAAGGTATTTATGGAAAGTTGGGTTCACAGATGTTGCAAGGAGATAAGCACTTTCCTTCTGTACTATGAGCCCACAGAAAAAGAAAGGAACAATTCTGAATTCAGACTTCTGGTCTCCTAAACTGTGAAGGAATAAATTTGTGTTTGGCAAAGCCTTCCACCAGTGATATTTCTGTTATAGTAGCACTAAATAACAAATCTGTTTTTCTTTTTTATTAATTGGGATTAATACATTTATGAAACATTTCATGATTCTATCATATCCATGGAATTGTACATTTTTTCCTACCACCAGTATGGTAGTCCCTAATCTGTTGTCAATTTGAGGATTAAGAGTGTAGGGGTGGAGTCTAGCCTATCAATCTGTAGATAGCCAGTGAGACCTCTGGATGGGCGTGGCTTTCTCCTCTGAGAATTCTGGGGAATCTGATACTTCCTTCTTGGAAGCAGGAGACATTCTGTACTCACTTGGAGACTCTCTACTGACTGGGCTTACTTCCTACTAGACATACCAAAGACAAAGCCACATGTGTGTAACCAGACCTCTGCAGTTGAAGAAGCCACAGAGAGACCCCTGCTAGCACTAAGATGCTTCTACCACCACTGTCTTTGGGGCCTCTGACCCATGATCTTCCTTCGTTCAGCATCATTGCATGTGTTTCATGAGTCTGAAGAGAACTTTATAAATTGCCATTGGAAATATGGACTATTATCAAACTTATGGACGTGATCTGGACTGGACTGGGATGTTTTCTCAGTGTTCAGTTGCTCTTATACATAAACCTCTCCCTTATATACATGAGTATCTCCATGAAGTGTTTCTCTAGTCTACTCAGACTAATACAATCAATTTTCAAACATTCTTTTTCTAGATGGGCCACTTGATGTCAACACCCCATTTGGAGCCTATGGCAAGATCAACTCAGCCCCTGGGTCTAAAGTGGAGAGGGTGAGTTCATTCTTCTTTTATGGTTTTCTTTCTTTCTCTCTTTCTTCTCATGTTTTGGAGACAACAGAAGTAATAACACTATTGGGGGGGGGGTGCGAATGGGAGGGAAGAATGACAATAGGTACGAGAAGGAAGAGAATTACAGAAAACTCATACAAAAATGATCTCATTGTGAACAAAGAATGGACTGGGTTAATTTTACTTTACTAAGTTTATGTATCCTTCAGCATTATAAAGAATTTAAAGGGGTTCGAGTACTGAGCTGGTGAAGAGTTCATCAAAAGATTGATATTGATCTATAATTTGCACCTTCTGTTGAGTCACATTCTATGCCTGACAGTTGGAAAATTAACCCGTTTTCAAATGTCTTGGCATAGACGAGTGAGTGCTCCCAGTGGTCTATCCACTTGTTAAAACATTTCACTTGGTGTTCCATCAGTTCCTGGAGCCTTGTTTCTGGCTAATGCTTTCAGCAGAGTCTGGTCTGCTTCCTTCCTTACCATTGGTTCTGGTTCAAATGCTACCTCTTGAAATGGTTGAATGTTGACTACTTGCTTTTGGTTAAGTGACTAAATTTTATTTCCACCTGTTTCCCATTTCTTTCCAATATTTTTATGCATACTGCAACATTTAATAACTTGCCCCTAGATTCTTTCTAAAGTGCAAATTGAGGCTTGAATTTTTTTTCTTCTATTCTTTCTGTTTAAGATATGGTGAGTTTGAAGAAAAGAAGAAAATATATGGTGAGTTTGTTCTTCATTTTTTGTTTTCTAACTCTGTGTCTTTGCATATTTTATCATAATATTTGACTCTGCGATCTCAAGCTGCCATTTGAAATTTTTCAGTTCAGCTCTTTGACTTCATCATTTCTTTCATTTGCCTGAGCCACTCTGTGATTAAGATTAAGTTTCAGAGTCTCTATTGACATCCACGTTGGTCCTTTCTTTATTTCTTCTATGTATGGTGTATGTATGCCTTCTTCATGCATTATGTTCTTGGTGTCCTCACACAGATCATCAGTGCTCAATGTGCCACATCTATTCTTGAGAATTCAGAATTCAGAAAACAGGTAGGATGGACTCAATATTGTATTTTTGACTACAAGGAGCTTGTTTTCTTCTTAGATATTAGTAATTGATGGTCTGTTCCACAAGTGGCCACTAGCCTGGTATTAGCTGTTGATCCAGGATTTCTCTATCATCTTTTCCCACAGACATAGCCCCAATTTGATTTCTGGGTATTCCACCTAGGTGTATGTCACCCTTTGTGTTTTTGAAAAAGGTATCTGTGATGAAAAAGTCATTGTTCTTACAAGATTCTATCATGTGGTCTCCAGCTTCAGTTCAGCCCACAAAGACCATATTTTCAGACTCATTCCTTCCTCTTTGTTTTCAACCTTTGTTTCCCAATAATCAATAATTATCATGCCTTCTGATGGCATGCTTGAGCAATTTCAGACATTTATAGAACTCTTCAATTTCTACAACACTAGTTTATGTTTTTAGTACAGATTCTCTTGTGTGCAGGTAGACATTATTCTATCACAGGTAACATTGTATTTCAAGGTAGATTTTGAAATGTCCTTTTTGATAATGAATGAAACACCATAACTCTTAAATCTGTCATTCCCAACATAGTAGACCTTACAATTCCCTGATTCAAAGTGGCCCATACCCATCCATTTCAGCTTACCAATATTTGGATGTAGATCTTTATGTGTTCTATTTCATTTTTGACAACTTTTAATTTTCCTAGATTCATGTTTCCTAAATTTCATCGTTCAATTATTAACTGGTATTTGATACTGGTTGCTTTCATTTTGAACTGTGCCCCATCAACAAATGATGGTCCCAATGGCTTTGCTCACACAGGTTGTCCATCCACATCATCTGAGAAGGAAGCTGTTCTTCAGTCAAAATGGAGCTCAGGGTCTCATCTCCTGGCACTGCCTCTGACAATGTTTTGCTTCTATCTATGAGGTTTTCATTATCTAACAATATCTTGAAGCACTTCATAAGTTTTCAGTGGCTAATTCTACTGGAGCATTGGCAGACTAATCATTCGTGAGCATCTGTTCTTAGTCCAGAAACTCTACTAATGCCTGTTCATTTTGGGTGACACTGCTCATGTGCAAAGTACCAATGACACAGTTTCCAGTATCACAGCAAACACACAAACCACCATAATACATCAAAGCAACAGAAAAGTCATGGTTCCAGAATTGTAGAATTCAGCATGACAGAACTATCAGACTTTAAATCATGGATAATGAAAATAATACATATAAAAAAAGAATCATCAACAAAGACATTAAAAGAAACTACCATGACATTTTAAAAACTAATAATAAATCTGAACAAACTTTAAGCACAATCATCCAAATTGACAATAAAATTTGAATATTAGACAAACATATAAAACAATAGTGTCCATCAAGCTGATGGAAAGCCTAGTGGAATAGAAAGAAAATAGGAAAATACTCTGAATGCCACACAGGGATGGATGTGTAGAAAATATGAAAAGAGATTGGAAATATGAAAGATACAGAGAATCCAATATATCCGTAAAAAATTCTAAAAAGAGAAAAATTATGTGAAAGAGATAATGTTGAAAGGCTGGTCATTTTCCAGAATTGATTTTTTTTAAGTATACATAGATGACACTCATTTCCCCATCATTGGATCAATTTAGGCTCAGAAGCACTCTACTTGTGATAGAGAGATAGACTCCTAGGCTTCAGAGGAACTTGGCAAAGGCAAGAGAAAGCTAGACGTAAATAGAGTGAATGAACAGACTTTTTAAAAAGATGATGTGACTTGTGAACATGTTTTTTACACAGAAGGCAAAAGTTAGAAGAAGGATACATTGAAGATAGAAGAGAGAGTTATATAATGAAAAGATCAAATGCAGATAAGTGCATCAAGGTCCTGACAGGATTCAGCCGCGTGATCCTGTGGATTCTGGTCAGATTCTGTTGATTCCATTCAATCAATTCTGTTGATTCCAATCCCTTAGTTGATTCTGGTCAGATCAGATGCTGTTACAGATTGCAGGCTTCCTAGCTTACTGATTATTATTTATTTCCTATGGGTTTTGAGGTCTCATAAACCTAGGCCTCACACTTAGCCACTTCTGTCTTTGTGCAAGTGACTTAACCTTTCCTAACCTTTTTTGGAGAAATTATATGATAACTTTGTGATGATTTGAGAAATTGGGCCTAAGTACAGAGAAATCCATACTTAGCTCAAGGTACCACAGTTATTTTGTAAAAGATCTGAGACCATGCTAAAATAAAATGTTTCTTATCATTAAATGAGAGAAAAGCAGGGAATTTAGTGTAACCTACTACTCCTCTAATTTTTCTAGCCCTCTGAAAGTTCCTCACAGCTGCAAGAATCTCAGACAACCTATAATATTCTTCCTATCCCCCGCCTAGTCTCCTGGATTCAGTTCCTAAGTCATTGGTCTAATTATCCCTTTTTTTTAAAGCAATAGGTTCAATATATTTTTATAATTGAATTTATGTACATACACAGCTATACACATATGAGGCCTCTATGTGGGCATGACTTTCTCCTGAGACTTCTTGGAAATCTCACGATATTTCTTCCCTCGTGAAGATGAGAAGCTATCTTCCCCAGTTGTTGGAAGTTAGTGAGAGATGATGAATGACGGACAGAACAAGATGACAGCATCCAAGAAGCTGAAGGAGCTGGCGGAGAGATCACACAGCTTTGCCCTGATGGAGTCAGACCTCTGAAGCTGGATGGCCACATGGAGACCTCTGCCAACAATGAGGTGCTTCTGCTGTTGATGGACCCTGAGCCCTGGAAGCAAGGAGCCATGTGGAGACCCCTGCCAGCACCGGGATTCTGCACCCACTGACCTGTGATTTCATGAGTCAGAAGGAGACTTTATAGACTGATTTGGGGCATATGGGTTAATATCAGACTTATGACTTTGAACTGGACTGGGCTCAATGTCCTGTTCCTCTTGTATATAAACCCGTTCCTTATATCCATATGTGTGTCCTTGAGTTCGTTCCTCTAGTCTACCCTGAATAACACAAGGGTCAATCTGAAAATATTGCTGCATAACCAAAAATATCAAAATGTGCAGTTGGTTTTATTTCTCCACATATCCTCTATTTGGTCTACATACTTCAGAAGGCACTGTTTCTTTCTAACCCTTCCTTGAAGAGTTATGTTCTTTTCCATTCACATCACATCAAAATGGTCATCTTTGGCATGGTCTAAGAGTGCAAATTGTGCTCTTTTTACATGTTCTTTAAGCTTGGAGAACTCAAAAAAGATGGAATGGGAAAGATCAAAGCTGACAGGTGTATGAGGTAAGTTTTCCCAATCAAATCTCATTAAGAGAGTCCTTGCTACCCTTGAAGAATGGGGAGGTACAGTCTCATGAGGCAAAAAAGAGTTTCCTGGTCTTTTTTTTCTCAAAAACACAATTTTCATAAAAATTCTTTATAATAAGACTCTCTAATGGGTGAACATGATGGTGGGGCAGGAGGAAAGTAAAAGGAAATAGAAGAAATAAATAGGAGGCAAAAGTTAGATAGAGAAATATATAGCTATCAACGTGTATATATGTAAATATATTAATATATAAAGATTGAGGTATTAAGTCATATCTATATCTAGAGTAAAGCACTAAAATAGCAGAAGGACTTTGGGTCTATATTTAAGTCTTCTTTCAACACACAAGCACTTTGTTCAATAATATGGCATTGTGTGATACTTACCTTCTTGACATGATTGCTGAAGACAAAATGGATGCATAAGTAAATGTGGTGAAGAAGACTGATGATGCCTGGCTATTAAAAGATATAGTGTCCTGGATATTAGTCTTAACAAGCAGCCATCTACTAGGAAAGCAACAAAGTCCACATAGAAGAAACACACCAGCCTGTGTTATCGAGAGGCGTCAATGAGGTCAGATATCAGAAGATCAAAAACCAACAACCATTTTATTGTGAAGGAGAAGGGCCAAAGTCTATCTTTTGATCATTGGAAACTCCCTCACAGAAGGGATGTACAGAAGGGATGACTCATCCAGAGGGCATCCCTCTGTTTCTTTAATGCTTCCTCCCCAACGCTCATGGCCCCAGTTCAACCTCACAAATCCTGCTAGACCAGCATATGTACATTGATACAGATAAGCGCTTTCAACACATGGAATCCAGGATAGATAAACCACTCAGAAACAGTAATGGGATTAACAATGTTGGTATAGGAGGAAGTGTTGAGGGGAAAAGGGGGAACTGATAGTAATGATGGGTATATAACCTTCCTTGAGGAGGACAAGGATGAGAACTGTGGATGAAGGGATACATTGGACAGTATAAAATATGAAATACATATATATAACTTATTGATGGTGGGAGGGTGTGAGGGAGATAATAAAGGTGAACTGATATCAAAGGGTTCAAGTAGAAAGAGAATGCTTTGAAAATGATGGTGGCAGCATCTGTACAAGTTTGCTTGATGTAATTGATTTATGGATTATTATAAGATCTGTAAAAACCACTGATAAAAATTAATAATAATTTTTTAAAACCTCCCTGATGTGATTTCTTTGTCTCCTTCTAGAAAATCTATCAAGGTGTTGTCTTTGTAAGCCAAAGCCACAGCCTCCGTAACCTTTTTCCTTGAATTTAACTAGCCCAGCCGGTACCTTCAGAAGTTACCCTGTAGATTGGACTTTTTTTTCTTAAAGGCACCTTAAAGATATTAAACCAAATCAATTTATGAGAGAATTTGTCTTCAGCCATCCACTGATCTCAAAGACATATTAAAACACATTTTGTTTGCAACGAACCCATATTTGTATGAACTAGGACCCCAGTAGCAATACCACTTCTTTTTACCCACCCTCATATATCACAGATCCAAAGTGCTCATGGCTATCATTTAAAACTAAAAGGCTGCAACAGTTGCATTTTGCATAAAATCATTTTGCGAAAATCCATAACAAAAAATGAAGTCATATAGAGAAGAATGGCATCTATTAGGGATTTATTTGGAGTGTTTTGTGGAGTGGGTTGTAGCAATCATTCTATTAGTTACTTGTTAGTATGTACCATAAGCATCATAATTAATTCCGAAGCCAGATTGAAAAACTAAAGAAGGACCTGCATAATCACATTCATTTCTTCATTATACAGATGAATAAACCCAGAGAAACTAATCAACTTTTTCAAGGTTCACAGCTATCTAATAATGGAGGTCTCTGGATCCCTAGCCCAGTTTTCTAGCCTATAATATATGTAAGATATGTGCATCATCCCTTTTAAATGTACAGAATCATATCCCTGTCAGGTGGTGTGCTAACTTTTGCAAACTAAGAGGGTGGCAGAATGGGATTAGAAAGTCCTATTCCCAAATCATCCTCAGAAGTGCAGTACCTTTATAATACTAGCTTCCATATTTCTCCTTATAGAGAAGAGACACAAGCTATTTTACTCAAAGGGATACCAGGTACCTAGCACAGGAGTGACACCTAGTAATGACTAAGTCTGAGTGTATGCAATGGAGAAACCGATGCTATATTACAAATCAAAGTCACAGACAGAGTTAGAATCAGAAGCCTAAGATTTTGTGAGCTTGATTTGTTATAATGGACATGATTCAATCCAAAAATTATAGTGATAAGCCAGCTATTTGAGGTGAGTTTTTAATTCTATGAATTAGGTTTTTGTATGGCCCTAACATCTCAGTATCTTTCACCACCAAATTTTGAGCAGCCATTGGCAAACCTTGTGTACGCAACCATAATTCAGAGGTTCAGAGTGTCATTTTCCCTGGGATCCTTTATGAAGGAACAATGATGTTGACATCTAACAGAATGGCCTGAAAAAACCTTAGAGCTTGGCCATCCTTTATATTTCTTTAACAACCTTTGACTTGTTCTTAAATTTTTGTCACCATGCCTTGAGCATGATAGGGGATTACATAAAATTTGTTTGTCCATTGTTGGCTAGTCTGAGTTCCATTGTTTTGCTACTACCTTTAAAAAGGCACATGATCTCTAACATTGTGCAATGATAAATTTTGGCATTGCAATTTCACATGACAATGTTGTCTCAATAATCTTTCAGCGACATGTTTTCCTACTGTCCTGACATTGTAAAGTGGTCTTGCTAGACTTATATTTTTCCATTGTCTTGACATTGTAATATGGTCTCAATAGATTTGCATTGAAATTTGTTTTGTCATTGCTGTGATATCATAATGTCCTCTCCATGGACTTCTCTTTACATATATCATCTTCTCTAAAGACTTGCATATCCACCCCATTACAAGAGCAGTGTGCACTGTTAACTTTCCATTCCGGTGAACTGAGATTGATTTTCATGGTTTCTACTTAACAGTAAGTATGATATCTCATCAATAACTATTTTCAAACTCTTTTATCTAAACTCTTCCCAAATCTCATCTTGATGCAAGGTTTTTTACCAGGAAGCAAAATGGACAAATTCCCATTAGATAAAATCTCCCTGTGCATTTTTCACTTTTAATACTAAACTTACCACTTTAAAAGCATTAAAGTGGAGCAGATCATAAGGGGGTGTGCATCTCTCTAGTCCATAAAGGGGGACTATTTCATACAGACAATCCCGCCTACTCCAGTAGCCTGGCAGAGTGCATTAGTGAGCGAAAATCCTGACACATGCTCTAGTCACAAAATACTTCAGTGAAAGGTTTCCCCTTGTTAATGTCATCACCTTTAATATTTTTTCCTTTGGTCAATGCCACCACACATATTATACTTTCCTACGATTATAAGCCCTAAATTTCACATTCATGATTTTATCCATACTTCTACATGGCAGGTCACAATTGAGGATTTTTCCTTCATAGTCACAAATACAAGTTAAACAAAAACAAACCCATTTTGTGGTAACATGAGTCTCCTCATCAAAAGGGGAAACTTCCATTTGAACCTCTTAGGAGAAAGTGAGATAATCATTCGATCTCTGATGATTGGACGTTGTCAGGAAGGCTGCCCTATTGGTTCAATGGCCATCTCCATTATCACTGGAATGCTAGGTGAGAATAGATAGCCTTTAGTGAAGTCTACCTGTGCCTACCTAGTTCTGTGGCAAGTACTTGATGTGCATAATTCTGGCACCACAACCATAAGCCCTACAAATTCCAATGGTCAGGATCCCCTGCTGGGCTTACAGAGCCTGAGTTTGTTGCTAAGCTAACACAACTATTACTTCCTAACACAAGTATTACATCCTACCAGTGCAATTTAAACCCAGTTGCTTCAGACATACTAGATCTGAGTTTCTTAATTCAGGATAGAGTTGGAGTGGAAGAATCATATTTCAATTTCACTAACTTCTAGATAAAAGTTATCCTTTCTTTTCATTATGAATGCAATGCAAGCAATAAAGTACAGTGGTGCTTGGAGTACTGGTGACTTTGACACTCAGAGAAAGAGCAGATATAGTCAAATCATCTGGCAACTGCCCAAGTTGCCTCAAAGTAATATTTGTGGACACTGCAACTTCAAACTGCCATCATGATTAGACCTGATTTAAGAATGAGTAAACTAGTGGCTTAAAGAACTATGTGTATTTCAACATCGTAATTTTTTCTAATCTTTTGATGACTATATTTGCATAGAATTGATTTTATCTGAAACTATATTTCAAAGTCAGTAGACCTTTCCTTGAATAAGGTAAAGAGAGCAAATAAAATGCATACAATTTTATTGCATCCTATGAGAGGACCAAAGAGTAACATGACCCCAAAGCAATGAAAACTCCTAGTTCTAGACTTGATTTCTGTCACAATGACGGGTGCCTACCATCTCCGGAATTTATAACATCACAGCACTTCTTGCCATATATGCCAGGCTTCCTCTATATTTTCATGACTACCTGTGTTTTAATTCACATCCCCCTTTTGTTCAATCAAACTGAGTGATGTTTTACAAAATAAATTCGATACAGAGGAACATCGATCTCTCTCTTATTCACTGTGCTTTTGCAAGATGTGAGACTTCAGATATGATTAACATTTTAATAAGAAGGTTCTGTAATTCACATCCCCCATTTGGAGGAAGGCTAAAATAAGGCATAAATTGGAGTCTCTGGTACCAGCCTGGCAAAGGACCAAAAATCGGTCATCCCCGAATGGATGAGGAGGTTGCTTTGCTCTGTAACTGCAAAGCTGTTCCCTGACAGAGCTCAGGGCCATTCTCACTGTAGGCAGAAACTGTGTGTGGCAGTTTCCCTAAGAGGTGGAAAGAACCTGGCTCTGGCATCACATTGCTGTTTAGATGCTTCCTGGCCATCTCGAACTTCACACCCTCAACTCACTCACTAGCCCCCAATGATTTACCCCTGCAGGGTTCCAAAAAGACCAGAAGAGATGCCACACAAGATGCCTGATCCTGTTCCGGTGCTCACTGAATGCTGTGCTCCCTGTTCCCATGACCCAGCATCTGGTCTCTTGAGGGAAGGAGATGAATAGCTGACTCTAAATGAAGCAGAAGAAAAAAAAAGGTTTCAGTGATATTGTATTACAATACTGAGTCTGACAGGTACAGACTCAGCTTTGCAAGACATCTATGATGATAGAAAGTGCACTGGACTCAAAAAATCTGGATTTGACAAGTGAAATTGAGCCAGTGAGTTTCCCAGAGTCTCACGTTAATTTTTCTCTATGCATTACAATACTATGCAAGGTACGGTATTGTTTACTGTAATAATTACATTAAGCATGCATATCAGAGTCCTTTATAAATCAAATCCATGTTCCTAGAGGAAACACACTTATTGGACTCAGGAGGTACTGAACTTCAATTCAGATCACAGTGGTAAAGAAGACAAACCCTCTTACAATTGAACCATAAACAACGTCATGATAAATGGCAAAGACATTGAAGTTGTGAAGCATTTCATTCTTCAATCAACAATCAGTTCCCAAGGAAGCAGCATCAGGGAACCAAAGGATGCATTGCATTGGGAAAACCTGATACAAAATACCTCTTTAGAGTGTTAAATAGCAAAGATGGGACTTTGAGGTCAAGTGGATCTGACCCAATTCATATAATATTCTGTTGTCTCATATGCATTGAGAAACTGGACAAAGAATAAGGAAGACTTGAAGAAGAGAACACATTCAAATTATGCCATACATGTGAACATAGAATATGGAAAATGAGGTGGTCTGACAGGAGAATGAAAAAAAGTTGTCTTGCAGAAATGTGGGTGTTTCATCGGTGCTATACTCTACCCTGACTAGCTTGTCTCTTCCTTGTGAGTCTTCTTAAAGCAATGTCGAATTGTCTATAGATGGGCTTTGGGTCTCCACTCCATACTCCCCTTTATTTCCATTGATATAAATTTTTGTTCTGAGTCTTTGATAATGGATACCTGATCCCATCCACACCTCATGATCACACAAGCTGGTGTGCTTATTCCATGTGGACTTTTTTTGTTTCTCAGCCAGATAGCTGCTTGTTTATCTTCAAGCCTTTAAGACCCCAGATGCTATATCTTTTGATAGCCAGGCACTACCAGCTTTCTTCACTACCTTTGGTTATACACACATTTGTCTTCAGCAATCATGTTGGGAGCTTGAGCATCACAGAATTCCAGATTACTAGAACAAAGTGCGCTTGTATTAAGGTCCAGTGTCGATCTGCTACCTTAATACTTAGCATATTTAATATACATACGTAAATCTATTTGCCTATCCTTATAAAATATATATATATGCATATGTACATGCCTGTATTTGACCTCTATAAAAGTCCTTTGCGTCCTAGTTCTTTCCTCTATTCCCTTTTACTTTCCTCTTCTCTCAGTATCATATTCAACCTTCATTCGTATTTCAGTAATTCCTCTTGGTTACATTGCCCTTGAGCAAGCCCTAGCAGACATCTAAACCCTCTTTACCATCAATTTTAAATCACTTGTTGCTTCCTTGTCCCTGGGTGAACACCCATTACCTTTCCCCTGTTTGCTCCCTGGGCAGATTTGTGTGATGGTTGTTATGCCAACATGGCCACAGAAGATTGGTGGGTCCGTTGTGATGGCACAACCAATGAATACATGGGATGAATTGAACGGCAGAGATAGGAAGAGATCAGCAAGTCCCACCCTCTCTCTCTTGCTTTCGGATCTTCGGACCAGACAGCTGCTTTGTTCATCCTGTGCCTCAACCTTCAAGCAACAATACCACCAAATTGTGGACTGTGGAGCTGTGAGTTGAGGTTCCTTCAAGCCCTACTTCCCCACGCTCCTGGGATATACATCTCTTGAGCTGGGAACTGTTGGACTCTGTCATCTGCCTGACTGTTGGCGACCTGCTTTGCTGTTTGCTGCCTGTGACTAGATACCCTGAATTGCTCTACAGAGGACTACTCAGCGGTCCCCCAAGACTTGAAAGACTGCCATGCAAGTCTCTCATGCAAGTGAGTTGCACCAAGCAATTTGTACTGCTTTATAGATTACTTAACTGTTTCTTTCTTACCTTATATACTCTTCTTTCTATATAAATATATAAAGAGAAATACAAGTGTCTTAGTTTTATTTCTCTAGAGAACCCTCTCTGACACAATTTGTTTTCGCCTCTGGATTATTTATCCCACCTAGCTTACCTAGATGGACAATAATAAGCACAAAAACAAGACATATCAAAAGAAAACAACAAAGCCATCGTCAAAAAAAGAAAATCCTATAAATAGTTCCAAGTCTGTGTGTTGACCTTCTGGAGTGTTTACTGGTTGAGTCTGGTCAAGTGGTACACCCTGACCCCAAAGCCTATTTTTTATATTCCCTAAGAAATTTCATTGTTTTTCTCCCCTAGCTGCTCTGTTGCACGCCCTTAGCATTTCAGTCCAGTATACTGGGTTAAAATTGGACAGAATTTTCCCACTTTGTCTCCAGTGTTGTCCCTCTTAGCACTGTGGGTCAGTGAGGGCCACTGTGTCTCCCAGTGGTGTGGGCTTTATGACCCTCTCTGTGAATTAGCTATTGTGAGCAGGAATATCATCCTTGGGGCTTGGTGGACCAGGATGTGTTCCACTCTCTGTGTGGACATGGCTTTCTCCTGAGAATTCTGGGAAATCCAGCCATATTTCCCACTTAGAAGTGAGAGACTCACAGCTCAGTCCCTTGGAGACCCTCTACTGACAAAACACAAGGCTGATTCTCTGTGAGACATCCCTGAGAAGACACATGAATATATCCTAGTTCCCTGAGCTGGACAAGCCACATGAATGCAACCAGATCTCTGAAGTCAGAAAAGCCATGTAGAGACTCCTCCCAGTGCTGAGATGCTTGAGAAGCCACAGAGAGGTCCTTGCCTGTGCTAAGATGCTTATACCGCCACTGGGTACACTGAATACTCTGCACCCACTGACCTGTGATTGTTCTGGTGCCATTGCATGTGCTTCCTGAGTCTGAAGAGAACTTATAGATTGGTGTAGGGCATATGAGCTAATATCGGATTAATGACCTTACACTAGACTGGGCTGTGATGTTTTCTCAATGTTCAATTGTTCTTGTAGATAAACCTCTCTCTTATATACATATGTGTGATTATGAATTTGTTTCTCTAGTCTACCTGGACTAACACTCTATTGTTGCTGATTGCAGGAAAGGAAATTGCATAGAGTGGCTTAGTTACAAGTCAAGGCCACACAGCTAGCAAATGGGAATGCTAGAGACCAACGTTATATAGTCTCATGACAGTTTATCGTTTAGCCACTGTTTGCTCCCTATCAAGACAAACAACTGCTCCTCAACTCTTCCTTCATTGAGCATCTTTGAAATAAGTCCATCCCAAAAGCAGATAGCAAACTCAAGCGAAAATCCCAAGGATTTACAAAATGGCACACTAGTAGATTTCTACTATTTCTATCTATGATGCCAGAGACAGGATGGAAAGGTATTAGCATCTCTATACTTTAGATAAGCAAACTGTTTGTTACCTTTAATATGCTGAAAAAATATACTGAAAATTGAAAAGTAAATACCTCAGGGTCAAATGTATTAAAAAATACATTCTAACATGTTGAAGAGTAAGGATGGTTTAAAACCAGGCAGTGTTGAATTTGCTGGGCAGAGGGTCACCATGAGTTAGAAGAAACTTGACACTTTACAATAACAGCTAAAATTTATTCATGGATGTTCTTCTCATCCCGTAAGTATCACATGGAGTTATTATGAAGACCAAATAGTATAAAAAATAAAGAAATAATAGATAACTTTCAAAGAAGTATTACTCATTGGAATAAAAGGAGGGGTAGCTGTTGACATCATTTGAGTAGTATAATTTTGAATGTCTACAAAACTTAGCTCTCCATACAGTGTCAGTCTCATTCATTAGGAATCTCTTCATAATAATCTGCAGTAACTTCTTCAAATCTGAAAATCACAGACAACTATAGATTTTAAAGCCTCTGCTCACATAACCCTGTAGGGTATTTCAAACAAATAAATATAGATTGTGCACTTCTCAAAGACAGGCATCTTGAACTGCAAAACCAACTTGGCCCAACCCTGTACTCTCTGGGCAAGATATGGCTACTAGAAATGACAATATAAAGAGTTTTTTGAAATTTCCTATGTCATCTATTTTTCCTTTTGCACCTTCTGTCCCCAACCTTCTGTGCCCCCCCCACCACTTCTACTTGAGTACTCTCCCCCCTTTTCCAAGAGATATCAATGCCCACTGATGAATGCCATTGGTTAGCACACATATTTTTGATAAAGTGAATAAGATTTTAGGAGCCTTAATCCAAAGATTTATAAAATTCAAGGCACTGAATAAATTCTTCACCTAGCGTATTACGTCTAGGTGTTAGATTGCTATAAACTGGAGATATCACAGGTTGGCCATTTAAATCCACCAAGCAGCTCTTCGCAGGGAAAGGCTGGTGGTCTCCTCTGGAAAGATTCCTGACAACCCCCCAGAGCGCAATTCTCTGTGACAACACACAGGGTTCCACGAGTCAGAACCAACTGGAAGGCAACTGGTTTGGGTTTCTTCACGTTCAGTATAAGGAAATTCATCACGAGTTAGAAATGGGGCCAGATGACAACCAATGACGATGAAGAGCAAACCTGGAAACATTGTCAAGATGACCTAAAGCTCCGTTGATAGCAAAGTTCCCTTTGTTTCAAACTTGGATAGGGGGAAATGCCTGACTTTCATCATTCCTGTAATGTGGAAAGGAGTGGACTGAAACTAAATTTTGAACTCCATGTCCCCATCTGTTAAGTGGAAGTAATACAGTCTCTCTTACTCTTGCCCCAAGCAACGGAATAGTGTTTTCTGTTGCAAAAGGCCTCACACCTGATGAATACTCAGCCAATGCTAATTTCTCTCTCAAGCAGACACTCAAAGATTCCATTCCAGTAGTCATGCTTAGTGGGTATCATCAGACAAGAACTTGGGTTTAAAATTTTGCAAGTAACTATATTTTTTTAAAAATTAAGCAATCATCTTTTTATATTAATCATTCTATTGGGGGCTCACACAACTCACCACAAGCCACATATGCATCCATTGTGTCAAGCACTTTTGTATATTTGTTTCCCTCATAGTTCTCAAAACACTTGCTTTCTATTTGAACCCCTGGTATCCATTTATCTTCCACCTCCCTCCCTCCTCCTCCCTCCCCCATGA